>JALLOS010000037.1:0-21366 GCA_036939435.1 Stephanodiscus minutulus
GTGGGAACTGTTATTGAGTTCCCACGTAAGGTTATTAGGTAGGTATCGTAAATAACGTCAAACTATTACCGAGGCTTGCGGAGGATTAAAATACCACCTGCATACTCTTTTTATCCGTAGGCCGTGGAGCGTTTCACCCCTTTTGTGATGTACCAATCCGAACCGTGTAGAGTATGTACTAAAATAGTACCATCCTTGTCAGTACGTAATCGCGACGTGGCGAAGCCCCTATTGGCTTGTATGGGGAAATAAAGTCACATGAGATATATTGTCCTTATCAGATTCCACGCCAGCAAAGAGGTCGCGCGTCAGCACCTGGGAATGCGCAATAAGGATAAGTGGTCTTGTGGTCTAACAATAAGTTGAATGCAGTGGACTTAGAACACTTGGACTTGGCGCTCAAGAATAAGACCAACATGTACAAGATTTGGCGGTCTAAGCAAAATTCGGGATACTGTGGCACAAGGGTCCAGGTTGGCCGCTTCTCCGGCGACTCATGCCCAGACAAACGATGTCCAAACTGCGGCCGTAAGGGAAACAGCAATGCATCACATGCTCTGTCCTGACAAAGATCGTACGAAATTACTAACGGAGACTGTTGACGAGCTGACAAAGTGGATGGCGCAGGACAACAGAACTGACCCAGAAATTTTGCACTGGATCCCTAAATTCATCCTAATGAGGGGAGACAAGCTGCTCTCTGAAATGGGAGTCATGTCACACCAATTCAGGGCCCTTGCAGAAAGCCAAGACCTTTTAGGATGGAGAGATTTCACCAAAGGATACATCTCTACGCATTTCTATGCAATACAGTCCTTCCACCTAACAATGCCGAGTAGCTATCTTAGGAGGACTGGACCAAGCAGTTCATTTCAAAACTGCTACAGATAACACACGGCCAGTGGATCTACCAAAATATTTCCCTCCGGAACAGACAACATGGGTACCTCCATGCCATGAATGCCGCAGAAATCATGCAAGAAATAGAGACCTTATCCAACTAGGCTCCCGAAGAAGTGGCCAACGAAAGTTGATTCCTCCTCAAAATCAATTTCACTGACCTCTCTGGGTTCCATACCGAAGCACAAAAGTATTGGATTTTGGCAGTGAATGCAGCCCGTACAGCCAGGGACCTTGAATTAGCCAGAGGGGCAAGGATCAAACAAGCTAAACAAAAGGTCGACACCAAAATACTTAACAGAAAGTGCTAGACATCCTTGGCATGCCTAACTACTGGGAATATGGAATTCCCACGTAGAGCCATCACTTCTCATTACTCATTATACCATGCCTTTTCTGGCACACACTTGACATGTGGCAAAACATGCCACCACTAGTGACACACTGAGTATCGCAGGCAAATAATCGCCCGATGGTGGAGTCCAGTGGCATCTAGGGAAGCCCGAGACCTGCTGTACTGGGGGATGCGCTGGGCATTGTACCGCCTGATTCGCATTGCCATCGAAATGGCCAGCGAATCAGCTGAATTTTTTTCTGTTGTTGATTATTTGTTGTGCATAACCGTAGCTAAATAACAAAATTCCAGTCATTATAAAAAAACGCCGAGCTACACTATTGTTTGTTAACAGCTTAACCCCTATGCTTGCGGATATGCGACCACCTTAATTACTAGCTTCGTGATTGCTTAATAACTTTTCCAATTTTTGTCCGCTGACAACGTTTGATAGCTAGAAATTTTTGCAAGCTCTTCAGCTCCAATCGTAGCATTTCATATTTACACGAAGCTCTTCGCATCGATGAGGTGAGTAGAGTAGAGGGCTCGTTTCGAGTCCCAAAATTCTCACTGGTTTTGGCTTCAGTCTACCGTAGGGTAGCTAGCTAAAAATAGTTTTATGTTAGTGTTTTGTGTTTTCAACCAAAATCGTTGACCATGGCGGCGGCCACGGTGATGCAATGTGAGGGAACAATTAAAACCCCGTGATATGGTCGTGTGATATTAAATAAATGCAAAACAACGATGACACCCAAAACAATTGAAAAAGCATGGTGTTATATAAAAGACACCACTTCTCCAGGTGAGTAGGTTTCACCTATATTTTCCCTTCATTCAAATTCGTCAACCATGGTGGCCACCGGGGCGATACGTCACAAACACTTGACTGATGGTGGCATCCAGTGGCTTCAAGTGAAGCCCTGGATGTGGATGTGCTCGATTGGGCAATAGGCGTCATATTGCCTGATCTGCATGGCAACCAAAATTGCCAGCTATTAGCCTGCATATTTCGTTTTTGTCAATTATTTGTTTGCACACAACTGTAGCTAACAGCCATGTTATGGTCAATATAAAATAAAACTGTGATATATACTTAATCTTATAGGTGTTAATAATCTATTCGTATATTGATTGATGCCGTTTTGGCCACCATTTGCAATGGCAGGTGAGCAATTCATCAAAAATACAAGTACCTGTAGCACAATTAAATTAATTACGCTGTTATTTTAATGATTTGTATTAAACTCAGCATAATCACCCTTGGCCTTGGCCAACCCCTTTGGATGGCCACCCATCCGTCAGATTGGGGTGATTCATTGAATCAACGCCGTAGAGGGGGCAAATGGAACACCATGGTGATGATGTTTGTGGGGGGAGTTTTGTTGATTGTTGACAGTACTTTCCGTACTTTTCCTATAGGAAACCTATTACAGGGCGGGAGTATTTAGTTCCCGCCCGAACCCTTATAAGGATTAAGCTTAATATGAGATGAGAGTGGCAACATCACTGTTGCGAGATTTTTGCATACTAGCTGATAATCTTGGCAATGAAACAATCAATCACCTAACAAGATGATCATCCCATGAATCTGTTGACTCCTCAGACTAGATTGCCCCAAAACAGAATTAATGTGCGTGTCCATAGCAAGTGTTGGCAAGGTGTAATGTCCCAGGGGAGATAACAAAAGCCACAATTAGTAGCCTTATTTGTTATCTAACAATTAACAAAAATAAATTAAAACAGCTTAACACCTAAGTGCATACCTGCGTGAACAAAAAACTCCCTCTTGAATGACTTTTTGCTAGTAGCGAAACACACATCACACAATAAACATCCCCACAATGATGAAGCGGCATGGTTTCCATGGATGAACACAACCCACTCCCGGGAGCCTCTTTGGAAGGAGTTGGACGAGACCGTCATCGAAGGGTAAGACGCCATGGTCATCACTTTTGACACAAAAAATTAAGTTGTGGCGTTGTGAAATTGCTTTTTGAAGCTAGCGTTCAAAAGGCACGAAACGGACCCTCTACTCAGCTCATCAAAAAGACAAAACATCACCACCATGGTGGTGCCGTTTGCCCCTCCTGCGGCGTGGTATCCAACAATTATGTTTAAATAACTTCTAACAAGGGATATAAATATTGTTGTGAGTTGCATGTTGCAACAGAACAGAGCTGATTTTTCAATAATTTTAGGAGAGGCGTCGCCTGCTTTTGTTGGTGGGAGGGTATGTGCCGTCCGCTGCTGTAGAGCAGATTCCATTTGAATTTGCCTTATATCAAAATTGCTACTTTTTCGCTTTTCCTTTGCTCTTTACTTTTGTGGTCACCTTGCTCGCACCAGCGGAGGCGATTCGCACATCGCCAATCATGGCTTGAACCCAGTCATTCTCATTCACTAGCTTTATCAGCGCCAGGTCACGTTTCGTGCCTTCGTCAACGGGCTTCTTCGCGCCAATCTCGCCACGAAGGAACATTTCCACCGCCTGCTTGCTTGCCTTCCCTCGCTTGACAGACCCAGGAGTTAATTTAACACGATGTGTGTATTTAGAAAGGACCGAGTATGGTGCGCAGACGGGGATGGCCCATAAAATAGAATCCTGTGCCATCGGCTTCCCAGTCAACCTTACAAGGTCGGCAGTATCATCCACAGCACGATCGTCCTCATCGCCATCATTTTCAACAATGCCATCTTCGGCCAGAATTTCCTTCCAAGCCTCCTTCTCCACCTGTTTTTCCGACTTGGACTTGCGCTGCTTACCATCCCCTGCTTGTACGAAAGCATTCAAACCTTGTGACGTCACACCATGCTTCTTAATGGCTCGAATAATCCCCGCGAGGCTAGCAGAGAAGTTGTCGACTCGCGTTGCATTCGACAATTCCAACAATCTATTGGCAGCTGCTAGCTGCTCATTCAGATTTTCCATCTCACGCAGCTGATCCAAAACTTCTGCGTCAAATTTGCTCCATCGAATACTTTCGGAGTCCTTGGTAACCTTCACGGTGACACATTTAGCTAAAATGTGTTTTACATTCTCATCCAACGTTTCCGCCACCGTTTGAGAATCTCGGACGAGCAATGCCACAGTCTGCTCGGCTGCCTTCTTCTGTGTTGCACTGTCCGATCCAACTCGTTGACTGCCTTTTCCCTTTTTGTCTTTTTTGGATGATTCCCCGGCATGCAATGCCAACATAACTAATTCGCGATCTTCGTCATCTTGCTCACTGTATCTTTTCTTCGCGCGTTTGACCTTAGTCCTTTTTCCTCGTGTTAATTCATTCTCTTTTTTGGGCAACACTTGTGGAGGGCTGATGTCTTTCTGAAATGAGACATGTTTCTCCTCGGTAGTGACTGACGATGCTTTTGGTATGGTAGTTTCGCTCCGTTCTGCTTCTTCTGCTTTGAGAATGAGCGTGTGCTCGAATTCGTCTTCCCTAGCAGGGTTTGCATCGACCTCGTCAAGGCGCTGCTCTATATTATTGTCGTTGATATTCTCATCGATTGCTAAATTTTCTATTCCCGTCTCAGAGTCATCACTTTCCCCTGGATTTGATGAGGAAGAATTAGGGTGCTGTGGCGCCTCTTGAGCATCTAACTTCTCCTCCTGTTGCGCGAAAATCTGCTCCTGTTCGAGAAGTGCAAAATCTCTCCTCTCGTTCACGTGTCTCGCTATGCTGGCCTCATCGCCCAGTCGAAACAGAACGCCAAGTCCTACGCCGCAGCACAAAAGTATGGTGAGGCCGCCACGAGGGATGAGAGGGAATATTGAAGCATTTATCGGAAGCAAGAGTCCCTTTTCACTAACTTACCCATTTCCAAATTACTGGGCGGCAGGAAGTTCTTCCTGCCTCTAATCATGAACGAACCCACCGTGAGATATTCTCCCGTGGGCGCGGTTTTCGAAACCTGGTGCGATTCCACCCAGTAGGCGGACGTGACCATCTTCGAGCTCCACGCCGCCGAGCGGCAGATCGTGAACGTCCCCGCCTCGCGCAGCGACTGATCCGACAAGGGGACGACCTGCGTCTTGCCATCCCCGCGACGCCGGCGCTTGGCGCGGAGGATGCAGGTGGCGGCGCCATGCACCTCCGCGTGGAGGTAGGCGTCGCCCGGCCGGAGGTATCGTTTCACCAGCTGCTCGTTCTGCTGGGCGTCCTTCCCCGCAAGTACCAGATAATTGTCGGACGTGATGAACCACGCGAATTTCTCGAACCAATACGTCTTCCGCTGAGGCAATACCTGCACCTGCTGCTTTTTCTTCTGCGCCTCCGCCAGTTGCATCCTCGCCTTGGCCTCGGCGGCCTTCAATGCGGTCGCGGACGCCTCCATCGTCTTTTCCTCCTTGCCCCTCGTGGCGCGGTACGACGCGAACATGGCGCGGGCATTGCCGTGTGCGGACTCCTTGATGGAGACCGTGACGTGCTGGATCGGGGGGGCGGTGTTGTCTGGGTGGGAATCGTCCCAGCCGTCGACGTCGGGCAGTGCCAGCACGACCTGGTCTTTGTCAAGTATCAGCTTGTGTATCAAAAGCGCGATCGGGTTATCGTTCCCCTGCTCCACGGTGACCAACTGCTCCAGCGCGTCCCAATCCATCCCACTTTCCAGCGCCGAGTTGATCACGCCCAACGCTCGATCGACGTCCTCGGCGTGAGTCTCGACCAACCGCGCGCTGTCCCGCCACCGCTCCTGCTCCCGTACCAGCCCCTCCACGCGGCGCAGCTGATCGGCTTGGATCCTCGCCAGGCGGTCGCGAGCCGCGGCCTCCGCGGCGTCGGCGCGCGCTCCGAGGCGCTGGGACGACAGGTTGGAGAAGAACTCGTCGGACGCGGCGGTGAACGTCGCGTACTTGAGATATGGCTGATCTTTGTGCTGGTATAGGAGATGGGGCTGGAACTCGAGCAATGTCTTGTCCGAGTGCGGATTGTGATTCGCCACCATAGCCGGGGGAAGGAGGGATCCGTCGTTCGTCGTTTTCCCGTCATCGTCCCCCACGGCGGCGGCGTCGCTCGGAGGAGCCTTGGGTCTGTACAATATGTAACCGCCGCCCTCGCCCAATGTCAAATTCTCGATGACTCTAGCACCCTCGCACCGGAGGGCGGTAATCAAAGCAGTCCACGAATCTTCCGGAAGCGTGATATCGATATTGTCGAATGTCAATCTCATCACCGGATCGATACCCGCCGTCAACGCGCAGTGCTCGATGAGAGAGGGGCCGTAGTGGTACACGCCGGAATTCGGCCGAAGCAGCAGGGCCTTGAGCACGAGCGAATCGTCCGTCGCATTCTTCTTCTTTTTCTTCCCTCCCCCCCCCTTCGTCGTCGTCTTGCCCCTGCCGCCGCCATTGCCCCCGTTGTTGCCGGTGGTCGCATAATTCCGCTCGTCGTCGCCGCCGCCGCCCGCGGCAGCCGACGATGCCCTTTTCTGCACCGCCATCAACTCGGCCTTCGCCCACCCGTACGCCTCCGAAGCATCCATGGCCAGCAGCCCCGCATTATTCGCCGTGGAGGACGTCGTCGCGACTACTACGCCCTCGTCGACGGGTCCGACCACCCCGCCCGACGGCGGATAACCCCTCGCGTCGGTCAGGGTGGTCGCGAACGTTACCGGATAAACGGATCCCACTCGCACCTTGACCTCCTCCTTACCACCATTCCCCCCCATGGCGGTTGCGGCGGCGTTGGCGTTGGCGTTGGCGTCCTCCTCCTCCTTCTTATTCTTCCCTCCCCCGCACCCGCCCCCCTCCCCAACATCCTCGTCGTTTTCCCCCCCCGCGGCCGTCACCTCGTACTTGTGCGTGCGCAGCAGCGCCAATATTCGATACTCGCCATCGGTGAGCAAGATATTCCCCTGGGCGTATAATTCGAGTATAATGTGATGCGCGTATGCGCCACTGCCGAAACGAAAGTCCACGACCCGATCGAGATTCCCGAGCTGGGTGACGTTCTCGAGGCGGAGGTTGCGCAGATGCTTCCGGAGTTTCATGGCGAACGGCGATGGCGAGGAGGACGATCCGGAGTTCGATTGAGAGTAGCGACTGTCCCAAAAATAGAGGGGAAGGAAGGAAGGAAAGAAAGAAAGAAAGAAAGAATGCGCGGAGAGAGATATCATTATTATTGAGAGGAAAGAGGGACTCTCGTAAGTACCTAGTATGTATATCATCTCAATAACTGTCTTTTTCGGGGGATGATGATAACACGCCACCCTCTCAATCCGCAAAATGAATATCGCGGATGATGATGCATGTTTTAAAGAGAATTGCGCATATCGGTTTGTTTTTTTCGGCGGCACTAACTACTCACGTCGTGGGATGGAACCTCACTCCCGACTCGACGAGGAGCATGGCACGTTTCTGATTCTGGTCCTCCTCCCGCGGGGGGGACCCCGCCAGCTCCTCCTCGGTCGCATTGTCGGCCGAGGCGGCGGTGGTCGCGGGCGCGGCGGCATCGGCGGCGGCCGACGAAGCGGGTCCGCCGCCGATGCCGCCGCCGCCGCCGGGGTCGGCGAGCTTGAACATGTACACCCCCCTCGCGCCCTCGCCGGTCCCGCCCCCCCCGGACGCCCCGGAGGTGCCGACGACGCCGAGGGCGTTGCCGTCGTAGACGTTCGCGAGCTTGAAGCCCAGCATCGTGCGCTTGACGTGCGACGTCATGGCGGCGACGTCGAGGCCGTCGAAGCGCGATTTCTTGGCGCTCATACTATATAATTATACATAACAGTATATTTTATTGTGGATGACAGAGTACGATACGTATGTACAATGGCGGTGGCAATAGCGGGTCCCACCACCGACCGCCAGCACGCGATTGTGGTTGTTTTGTGTGTTTCTGCCTCCCGCCAATTTTGAAACCTGTTGTGATGGTGGCGCCACCCGAGCTTCAGCCAAAAATGGATTTGCGCTAAGTCTTACTACGTACGATAGGTACCCATTCGCACACTTCCTGAGAGAGAGAGATATCCATTTAATTATCATCCCAAGCATGATACTGGAGCGGGAGCAGTGGCACCTCGTGTACGCCTCCCTCCTTCGCGACTGCCGCGAAGGGGTGGCGGCGGCCGGGCCCTTCCCTCCTCGTCCATCCGGACATTGACGCCATGTATGTGTCCTCGGCACACGCATCCTCGGCTACACGCCACGCGCCGACGGCGTACCCCATCCACCCCATCCCACCGGATTTGAGACCCTGTCCAGGATGGGGGACGGCTACACAGAAGGTATATTGGCGGGGGATATGGACGTCGTTTGCCCTCCCCCCTCTACTCTCCCCATCCCTTCCGACGACGGAGGGAGGGGGAGGGGGCGGGGGCGAGGGCGCCCCGACGGGATAGAGGACGACGAGGACGACGGCGTTGGGAGGCCGGTCGGCATCATCATCGTGCGACATCATCATCTGCGCGGTGGTGGTCCTGGAGAACACGGGGGAGCCAAACCTGAACCTCGCCAAAGCTCTTCTACTCCTCCCCCCTCCTCCTCAGGGGGGGGGGGGGCAGGGGTGTGCGGTGCTACGTCCTGGACTGCCACATCGGCCTTATATCACCTAGCGAACGTCCACGCCGGCAAGGGCCAAGGGCGTGGTTGGTGCTCTTCGACGACAGGCCATTTGAGGATAATACGGAGGTCCTGAGCGACGGGTGACGATCTCAGCGGGAATGACGAGACGAGCGTCAGCGAGACGCCAGCTAGTGATGATGATGGCAACAATGACGACGATAACGGCGGTGAGGGGGGAGAAGGAGTTTGAGATGGGGATGATAAGGAGGAGGGGGTGACAGGACGAATACAAAATATACGAATACGACAACATCGGGGACGCATCGGACGAGGAGTCGGAGGGCGGGGGCGCCAAGCCGGCCAAGAGGGCGAAGGACAATGGGGAGGCGGAGGATCCCCCTCCCGTCCCGACAACGAGGACCTTCGGGACACAGAGACGACGAAGACCGAATACCTAGACCAGCAGCACGACAAAGACGACGGCGGAAGGAGGCCGGATGTCGACGTCTTCATCGACCTCCTCCGTGAGCTCCGCCCGCCTCCGCCGATCACGGGTCGGGCTGCACTACTCGTCGTGTTCTTACCACCAAGGTTCACCCGTCATCGTGGTCGGCGTACGTACACCTCTCCTGCCAACAGAGCTCCGATTCGGTGACGTCCCGGATCTCATGTGTGGCTCTCGCGTGCGTGGGGGGGGGTCACAGACACGTACCTTCACGGCAGGCTCGACATGGCAAGATACTCGGCACTATCAGTCGAGATCTGAGACATCACGTGGTTATGCTCCTTCCCGAACGATGCGGTCGATCGCACCGGGAGGGCGGTGTATTCCGAAGCGCCATCGGTCAATATCCGGTGGGTAGACTCTTCCCGTAACGATGCAGTCGATCGTGCCGGGAGGGGGGGGGGTGTACGCCGAAGAACTATCGGTCAATCTGAGATGACACCCTGCTGGGGTAGGCCTCTTCCCCGAACGATGCGGGTCGATCGCGCTTGGATGGCGGTGTAATACGCCGAAGCGCTATCTCGGTCGATCCGAGACGCTGTGGTATCCGTGCAGGCTGCAATGAAAGTCTTCCAGTTCATTGAAAGCATGTTGGATATTAGCGTTTTAGTTCCTACTTTTGTCGAAGGGACGGGCTGGCTAATTCGATGCAATCGAGTTCGGCTGGGAGCAAAAAACATGAGTTCCTCCTCCCAGGTAAAAGCGGTTGCATAAATTTAAAACCCACAGTTGCCCATCAATTTTCTTTCGTAAAGACTCCTAAAAAGCTCCAGCACAAAATGCCAACCTCTAAACCACAAACGACTTTCGACAAGGAGCTACGTCCCATTTCTATGACGATCATCTCCGCAGTTTGATTGTCGAATACCAAACCAAATATTTCGAAATATGTTGTGAGGGAGAATGGGAGCAAAGTCAGCAACCTACTCGAATATTTGACGGCGACAGCAATGCCGCCATTAGCCAGCGACTCATTGACCTCGACCAAACTTGCCTCGTCAGCCTCATTGGCCATATTGGCTCTGTCACTGCAATAGCTCTGTCGATCCCAACGGCCTTGTTGGCCGAAACGATCTCGGCAATCACAATGGTCTCGTCGAACACGATGACAAAATCAATCCCAATGGCCCCGCCTGCAAGTTGAGTGTTATTTGCAATTGGACAAAAATATCCCTTATTTTTTGAGAAGATAGCACAATATTTTGTGAGGGAGAATGGTCGCCAACAATAACAAAGATGCACGGTGATTTTGCTTACCTTTTCAATGTCCTTTTTTTCAAGCTCAGCGAGTTGATTCTCACAACGCAAATGAAATGCAAATGCAATGAAGCAAAGATGTAACGTGCAACCGTGAGAGATCCGTGAGGTGATTTTGTAGTGGATTAGATCCCTGTCTGAAAAATTGTGATGATAATCTGCATTAGCCCATGTAGCTGTTAGCTTGAAATTAAGATTATGATTAGTTTAAAGAGAGCTTTTGAGCAAAAGAAAACCCTTGTGGATTTTAAACCCCAGAATCACCGTGCGGTTCCCACCATTCCAACTACTAAGCCCAACTAAGTAGCTAGGTTGCTAAGTCACCACTGTCACGATTCTCATACACCCCACCGAGCAATCAGCACCTCATCCGCGTGTCATTTATCTCGTCGGGGAATTTGCCTAGCAGAGTTCGATCTCACTCATCCGAGAGGTTAAGGCCAATGGATATCTAAAAAATGCACTCTTTGGCTTAACGTGATCCAAAATGAGACTGCGCTATAGAGTCCAAACACATACACCTTCATTCGAGGGAGATACGGTTCACATCTTGAAGAGTTTCAAACTTCTATCCCTGCATAGGCTATCTAATCTAGACTGACATCTTTTCCACTCAGCAACAGGTCCACCACGCAGCTATGGAGGGCGCCGCCCCCGCCCTCCAATCGTTCGCCCAGATGGTAGCTTATGGTGCCCAGTATCAGGCCTGTGTAAATACTTATCTCGGCCGAAGATTTTTCCGTCGTTCCCACCGGAAGAGAGCAGGACGTCCCCAACGACCGTCAGTAATTCCACGGCGCTGTTGTGTATGCCCATGAGATCGTGCCGCAGGTTGTGACCGGTCCCCTTCCGATGGAGCTCGACGGGCTCTCCACGACCTGCATCTGCCAGAACCGAACGTCGCCGTTGTTCGTGTCGGTGATGCGGAGGTTGTCGTGTACGAAGAACGCCTGCGTGACGAGGTGGTATCCGGTCCCCGCTCTGCGTCGAGGACTTGTACAGCTGGATCTGCCGGAATTTCTGGCCCTTCCGCACCGCGCGAGCACAGCCCGACGAGGTCGTCGTCGGGCTACAGCCAAAGCCGAATATAGCCGTCACGATCACCGGTGCATATCACGGAGTAGAAAAATGCCCGTGTGACTCCATCGACGTCGACACCTGGGTGGGTGGAGTTTTACGAGGGGGGGCACAGATGTTTTTAACGACAATGAGTGATCGAACCCGTAAAAACAAGGGGGGGGGGGAGGACGACGACATTCGGAAGTAATATATATTCACCATCGAAAGTATAACGGACAGTAGTAAAAGTTCGAGAACGCCAACACCCTAACGTTCCATGCTGATATTCTCGTCGGGGTCGTTGGCGTGCTGGTATGAAATAAACCTTGCCCGCGCAGCATGCCGAGAAATGCAGAAGTTCTTTTTTTTTATCACCTCGGTCTCCTCGCAATCCGTCCCCTCGTCCGTTGGGTCCCGGCTCCCCATACAAGGAAACGAACGGTCGAAAACACACGTTCGCGAAGGGGGCGGGGGCGGCGGCCGCGCGGTAAACATCAAGAATCCGACCGTGGCCGCGACGAGGGCGGCAGCAGCAGTAATCGGTGCACCTCGTCCCGCCCCGCCTCGACGTCGATGCACAACGCGAGGTGAAAATCGTGATAGGTCAGCCCCCCCCGCGGTGGTCGCCGCGATCGTCGTCGTCGCCGATCGTCGTCGTCGTCGTCGTCGTCGCTCCTCCTCCCCCTTCCCAGGAGGAGGGGGCGGTGTGTGGAACAGCGGACGGTGCTCCGAACGATCCAGCCCCGGTGGCGCGCCGCCTTCTTCGTCGTTCGCCCTCGCCCCCCTTTCGATGACGACGTCGACGTCGCCGGATCGTCGAACGTAGTCGTCGCGTCGTCATCGGCCGTCGTCGTCGCGTCGTCGCCGTCTTCGTGCGCATCGTCGTCGTGATCGCGCATCATCACGTCGTCCGTCGTCGCCAACACCCTCTCCACGGATAGGTGGGGGAAATGGCCGACGTTCGTTGCCAGCGACGATACGTGCGACACGAATCGCGCGGCATCGACGAACGTATGGTGGTAGAATTCCCTTTGGAGGAATTCGGGATCGTCCCCCCCTGCGCCGTCGAGGTCGCCGTTGCCGTGGACGACGTCGACGTCGACGTCGACGTCGTCTCCTCCTTCCGCCGATTCTTCGCGGGGCGGCGGCGGCAGCAGCCTCCACCCCCCCCCCAGCGTCGGCATCCACGCCTCGCACTCGGCGGACGACAGCGATCCCCCCCCCAGGCCGTACGGGTCGCACCGCGTCGTGGGACGACTCGCGGTCGGGTCGTCGCGGCGGTGCGATGATGCCGCCGCCGTTCGACGGGGCCGCGGTCGTCGCCCCCCGTCGTCGACCACCCCCGCCTCCGTCGCGACCGACGCCGTCGTCGTCGTTGTCGTCGTCATCGGCCGGCCGAGTAGTTGGCGATGATAATGGGGCGGCGGCGTAGGACGACAGTGGTGGCGGCAGGATATGCCGAAGAGAGCGCGGACGGGGGTGATGACGCGGCCGATCGCCATAATTGAGGTCATTGAGGGAGTATGACGAACGCCAAACAAACGGACTACTGGGGGTTTTGGATGAGGTAGATTAGGGGGGCAATTTTCCCGCCCCCATATCGAGATCAAGACATAGACCCGCCGGCCCCCAAACTCCCCCGACCATGACCTCCTCGTCCTCGTCCTCGGCCGCACCTCCGTGGGCCGACGCCTCGTCGTCCGCGTCGAAACGCCCGGCCCCGATCGAGGATCACCGTGGGACGATCGCGGGGGGCGCCGCGGTGGCGATGACGGACGACGACGGGCTCCTCCTCGCCCCCGTCAGCACGCTCGACGAACCGGTGTCGGAGACGATCATGAGGGACGTGCGTGCCGTGGGGGCCAAGCTCCGGGCCGTGCTTTTACCTTTGGACAGGACCGTGAGTAGTGTGTGTGGCGGCGGTGGACACTCCTCCCATAGCTTTGGGGGGAAAATAATATCATTCCCGAAAAAATCCGAGGTCGGCTTCCCCCCCCCCCCCCCCCCCCCCCATCCTTTCTCAAGATTTTACATCCGTCGTGTTTGGCTCCACAATCCCTTTTTCCACACAACAGAGACCGTTCGGATACGTCGACGTCCTCCAGGAGGAGGATGTAAACCCGAGCGTCGGGCAACGGGACGTGTTGAATCAGCTCCGCGATTGGGATTTGTGGTGAGTTCTTGTAGATATTATTATGAATACTAATCGCCTACACTCCTTCCCCCGACGCCAAACCGCAAGATCGGTTCTCTAAAAATTTAAACGAACCCAAAAACGAATTGAATAACCCAACCTCCGCACGCATGATGCGGTCGTTAACAACTGGGGGGAAACACGACGGCGAACATTTTCATCGGACCGAACGGAAATTGCATCATCCAGGGGACCGCTGTTAATCTGCCTGTCGCTCGCGCTGATACTGTCGTCGAAGGCGCCGGCGAAGCAAACCTCCCAGGTATTCACCACCGTCTTCGTCGTGATCTGGGTCGGCTCTCTGATCGTCACCGTCAACGCCCAGCTTCTCGGCGCTACCATATCGATATTTCAGTCGATTTGCGTGAGTGAAAACGTGGCAGTCCCAGTATGTGATGTTCCCTTCGGATGTCGAAAATCGAATGCAACTTATTACGGCGTTCCGTCACCTCTTCTCCGTTTTTGCCAGGTGCTGGGGTATTGCGTGTTCCCACTGACGGTTTCGGCGCTCGTCATCGCGACGTTGAGAAAATCGTGGTTTGGCACGCTCTGGCTGGACCTGATATGGCTGGCGCTCGGGTTCCTGTGGTCGACGAGAGTCTCTTCCATCTTCATCGGCCAATTCGTGAAGAGGGAGAGGAGATTGCTCGCTCTGTATCCGGTATTTTTCTTCTACCTACTTTTGGGGTGGCTGATCCTCCTGTTTTAACAATATATATTACTCAACGAAACAAATCGATTTTATGATTTTCCAATCCTGTCTTTCCCTTTGAGGTAGTTCAACTGTGTCGTCGTCGTCTATGGTATTCGAAAGGAGCGGACGACGATTACCGTCAACGTCCCGATCTCGTCGTCGTCGTCGTTGTCGTCGACACCACGGTTCTCCTTTATAGGGTAGACAGACTTTGTGGGGAGGAGAAGGCGTGTGCGACGCCCTCCACGAGGCTAGGGCGGTGCGGATGGTGTAATGGCGCACGAGCGACGGCGATAATGATGGCGATGGCCAGTCTCGGGGGTGCCATCGTAATCGTCACCTTCACGCGAAAGGCGACGACGATTACGAGCTATTACGAGGCTACCTTACGAGCGATCCTTCCCCATTTCAAAACGAGCTGGAGTGGCAAGTGAGCTCCACAGTCGCCATCCATCGATGAATAATCCGATCAGCAAAGACAAATGCCAGTGGGCGCAAACGATGGGCTTGTCCTCCGCGTCGCTAATTTCGTCATACCTCTCTGCACAGCGGTATCATGTTCGCTGCCGGCGCCGTCCGCTTCCACGTATGTTGCACCAGCATTCGTTGCCTCCTTCGTAGCGTTGAGCCCTGCCTGGGCAGCGGCTGGTCAATGACCACTGCTACCTCCATACCCCCTCATGAAATGATGGAAGCATGCGCATTCACTTTACTTATGGCTTTCCGTCCGTCTCTTATGTGTTAACACCCCCCTTTAATTCGTCCTCCGCCTCAAACTTCGTCAGTACGACGTTGTCAATGTTCGCCCTCGGACTGCGCTTCGACGTCCTCATCAAAAACACATCTGACAATGCTCCACCTCCTCCCACATCCTTTCTAGCCGCTCGCGTTCATCGTCCGCCCTCATCGCCACGAACAGTTTCTCGTTCGACAAAGACGACGTCGCCCCTCTGTAGTCGTTGGTCCCCGCGTCGCCTTCGTACCCCCTCACCCACCCACCCACCCACCAAACCACCTACCCACCCACCCACCCCCCACCAAATGTTTCGTCGTATGCGCCCACTTCACCCTTTATTCCCCACCACCACCTCCAACATCATTCTTCTTCAACGACGAATGATTCATCTTGACGCGACATCTATCGCCGCCGGCTGGACTTAACGAGGATCATGATGACGACTCCGTTGCACTAGGCATGTGATCAGAAAGAGAATTGAGTTGGCAAGTAACACTATCCACCTTCATTTGACTGCCCCACTCTGCATAGCACCGCTTGGCCTGGTCGAAGAGGCTCCATGCACTGCTGAAGTCGAGGACCTTTTTGCAGTGATAGCCAGCAAGCTCACATGCGAGTCCTTGTTCATGAATGAATCCAGATGAGCGAGCGGAGCTGATGGCGGCGGCGTAAGATGCTTGGGCTTCGCTGTTGAGGTTTTGTAAAGAAAAATGTTCAGCTTCTAACAAATGAACCTACAGGATAAGTATTGCAACAGAGGGAGGAAGAGTTAAGAAATATCTGTAATGAGAAAAACAAGAAGAGAAGAAGATCACATCAGCTGGCCGTATCTCACTTTGTTGCTGAAGTTCCAGCTTGAAAGTGAAGCTGCAGTCTTGAGCTCCTTAATAGCCCTCTTTGATATAGATCTGTTTTTGGTGCTAGGTTGCCTTTTCATCAATTGAAAAGAATTCATGCCATGGATGAACACAATAATCATTCTGTTGAGTTTCCCTAAATAAGAACTCTTCTGGGGCAACTTCCCTACGTAATACTGGCACCTCTCACTGTGACCTTGCCAATACGCTTGAATGGCACGGTGATTATGTATTGATTCTAGTATGTTTGCATTTGCTGTTTCGGTGGGTACATCAATTGCAAGGGGCGATGCGCTGGTTGACACCCCCTTGTCGATCAGTGTTGATATCGTGCCGCGAAAAATTGAGAGGTACGCTTTGGCAATTTCATTCTGGTGAGTATTTGCCAGCGCCAAATAATTATCCACCTTCTCCAAGAGAATAGGTAGACTCTCCCCCGCAGCCAACGCGATCCGGATATGCTGCATTGCATTAAAGAAAGCCGTACCTGATTCTCCAAGTGACATGCCAGCATCAAATCCTTGCCGGAGCATTTCAGCGCACAGTTGTAGCGGTTCAGTGCTAATGGCGATAAAACCATAGTAACAAAGGTAAATATTTGGCAGCTGAGTTGATGTATTGTATCGCTCCCTAAAACAGGACATGGCAGCCTTTCCTATCCTTGATGCATCCTCGATGCTCTTCTCCGCAACTTTATTACTGCAAATCATTGTAGCAAATTGAACGAAACCAAATATTGAATACTCAGAGAGACCATTTTCCATCGTGAGCTGGACCAACCTGCAAGCGACGAAAGGCATCATCTCAGGTTTCCAAAAGTATACGGCAGACGATAAGATGTAATAAAACTGCATGATAATACTAAGTCTTTTGTCCATTTCCTTCATCTCAAGTAAATCTTTATCAGATATTCCTTTTACCATTTTCGATGTTGCCTCAACCATTTTGGGTAGTTGCTTGAAATAAAATGATTCTGGTATTTCTTCGCCTAGTTNGAATCGCAGCATCTCAGCGATGTGGTCCAAAATGGACTGAGAACTTTGAGACATCGCAAGGATATGCAAGCCAAACTGGAACACCCCTTCGCCAGGGTGTCAGGAGGCCCCACCTAATTTTGGCTAGCAAAGCGACCGAGAGTTCTCGAGCGATGTGAACATTTCCATCGTCGCAACGGTCAATTTCGGCATTAATGCTAGTTAAACGGTGCTGATGTGGTCGTCGAAATTCTTGTTCTGAGACTTTTTTTTCCCATCAAATAGTCCGAGATGAGCCTCGGAGGATGGTGAAAAACCATCCGGCCAAATTCTTTTGATTCCCTTTTTATCAAAACTCAACCCCCTTACAGATTAAATGCTTGGCACCAAGGAGATGTTGTCGACCTTGCTCGGCGGCAGTCTCGATTTTTATGAGTAGACATCTGGGACGAGTTTGACATTGGCCAGAGAGCGTTGCATAGTGGGAAGTGTTTACCATATGTGTTTGTAAACAAAAATAGTGCAGAATGATAGGAATATAAAAAAAGAGAAACGTTTCTATCTTGTAGTGCAGTGGAATTTGATCATTTTTGAAGACAACGACAATGATGCCGCGTCGCTTAATCAACCACGGAGAGCAGGGTAACTCGTGCACAGAGCATGACGCTCAGACAAGGAATGATGGTATCAACCATCTCACACTGAAATGAGAACGGCATCGCCTTCTCTTGGATCATCTGTGAGATTCGTTCGATCATTTGAAACTGCGATATCTCGCCTTGGAAGACTTCTAGTACGAAGAGTGAAAGGATGGGACCACGTGTATAAGGGAAATCGACATCAGTCATTCTACAGAACCTTGTGAAAAATATAGCAATAGCATCGGAATTTATTGATACAAGCAATAGCGATCTATCTCGTCCAAAATCGAGGTAGGAAGGACATCACTTTCCTATTCACCTCCACCCCAGCCTTGAAAAGCATCTCGTCCTCCCTCACGGGAAGGACCTCGTGCGCCTTAAATTTCCCAGGTGAGGCGGTGACCTTCATCAGCGAGTTGGCGGCCTCGAATCCCGAGACGTATGCTCTCTCCTGGCACAGTCCCTTGGCGCCATGCTCCCGCTCGCCCATCCTCACCCAGTCCCCGGCGCACTTGACGTTTGGCAATACGTCGTTCCCGGCACCCTCCAGGGGCGGCCGGAGCGCGTAGCTTCCCGGCGAGAACCACGACACGACTCCGGGATACTTCCCGACCCAGGAATCCACGACCTTGGCGTCGGCGAACTTCGACACGGCGCTTGGCAGGAGATCGTCCGCGAGTATGCTAACGATATCCTCGTCCCTCAGGCTCATCAGGCCTCCGGCGTTGTAGAAGTCGCACGCGACCACGGATCCCAGCGGACTCTCGTCATCTCCCTCGTCGTCCGCGTCCTTCCCCCATAACCGAGCCAGGCTTCCCTCCTGGAGCTGATCCAGCATGAAGAAGGTCCCGCCGGCCCCCCTAAGCTCGTCGAATCGCGAGAATACATTCGCGGGACTGCGCGTGTCCACCCTCCTATCGAAGTATAGACGGCAGCTAATGACGTCGATCCCCCTCATGCTGGCGGCCTTTGAGAATTCCGGCAGCCTCGCCAAGTCAGGACTGGAGGACACGACCGACTGCATGCCTTGGCAGCCGAGAGCGAGGACGATCCCATCGATGTCGTTGATTTCTTCCACCTTCCCCGAACGAGTGTCGAGATAGGTCAGCCTCGAGGCGCGGAGCTTGCCATCCTCGTCCCTGTCCAGCGATATTTCCCTCACCCGGCAGCCCCCGAGGACTTTCAGCCCGCCGTCGTGCCCCCCTCCCCCCCCGGTCATCAATCGTTCCGCCAACGGACGTATGAGGGAGTCGCTCACCGTCCCGTTCTTGATCCAACGCACGTCGAAGCTGTCCTGGTGCGCGAGCGCGTAGTAGTACAGGAGCTCCATGACCACGAGCGCCGACAGCTCCTCGGGCGGCTTGAACAATCCGACGAGCAGGGTAGGCTTGATGAAGTCGCTCACGAGCCGCTCCGAGAGGCGGAATTTCAGGAACAGCTCGTGGGCGCTCATCCTGTCGTAGGCCGCCTTCGTCGCCTCGTCCCCCCCCAGGCAGTCGATCGTCGCGAGCAGCAGCCCGGCCATGGACGCCCTGTCCGCGACGGGCAGGCGTTCGAAGTACGGCACGGTCGCGAGCACCTGCCCCAGCGGGGACGGGAGGTCGGGGAAGCGCCCGGAAAGCGAGGGCTCCCCGAGGACGCTCTTGATCGCGTCCCCGACGATCGGGAAACCACCGAGAATGCCTCCCACCGTCGCCTCCCCGAACACGGGGGCGGTGGCCTCCAGTCCGTCGGGAGAGTAGAAGCTCGAATTCGTGAAAGGGGTGAACACGTCGTTCTCGTCGAGTCCCAATCGCGACACCATGGCGTTGATGTTGGGGTAATCCTAATAATGCCGAACGAAGAGAACGGAAAACGAGATGCCAAAACACCCACTTAATGAGAAATTCCAACTCCGTGTTCGTGTTTATGAATACTCTCTCTTTATGCAGAGAGACTTGAAGATTCTCACCTTCCAGAAGCCGCGGGTGCCGGCCTCGACGGGCTTGCCTGTCGAGGAGAGGTACGGGGTGCCGCCGGTGGGGTCGGGGAGGGCGTCGATCATCGTCACGTCTACATCTTCGATTCCGCTGGAGAGGGGTGGGGGAGGGAGAGGAGAGAGAGAGGGGGGGGAAACGGACTTGAGAGATCGGACGAGAGCGAGGCGCCGCCGGCGCCCTCCTCTTCGGCGACGGTGGTGCCCGATTCTCGTCGTGTGTCGCCCCGGACGAGGAGAAAAAAACTCACCTTTCGATCAGGGCCTCGGCGGCACCCCATCCGCCCCATCCGCCGCCCACGACGACGTACTTCTTCCTCCTCGCGAGGAGACGGCTACATCCGGGACGAATTCGACTGGGAACGACGGCGATCCGCGACGACGAGAGGGGAGGGGGGGCGAAGGCGTCGGCGGCGCCGATGATGGCGAATGGGAGACCCAAAAGTAGTAATACACGCGCGACCATCATACTTAATCGTCGATTATTACTCTACTGGATGGTGGGCCGGTTATGGAGTGGGTCAGCTTCTCTCNNNNAAAAAAGATCCCCGCTTTACTACTACTTACGATACTGCATGAGGATCACGACACCAAAACAAAAAGAGAGAAAAAATAATGGGCAATCCGACCAACCTTCCTTCTCCGGGCGCGGGCATCCATACTCGGGACATATGTTACGCCATCGCATCCATCTGTCTTGGCTCTTGGGCCTTCGTCAAGGTGAACTCCATCTCCGGACCGGCGTTCGAACCCATCCTCGCCGCTTGCATGAATCCGGAAATTTCCGCGAGCGACTTTGCGGAGAAAACCGGTTATCACGCGTACGAACCCCTGCTCGGACTCGGCGTGTTCAACTTCTTGGTATGCCTGATAACGCAATTCCTACTCGAGCTACGCACCACCTACCCCGCGGGATTGCTAACCTGGGGAGGCGTCGTCGTCGTGTCGATGCCTCTCGTCCTGTTGCAAACTCTCTCCGCCGGACGACGGGGCGCACGAGGTCCCGTGAGATTTCCCACCGCGATAGGATTGCTCTCGCAACTTCTGGGGGTGAGCGTCGTATTCCCGTTGATATACAATCCTTCCCAAATTTACTCGCTCGGTGGTCCCGGAGTGCCCGTGACCGGCTTTCGGGTTCGGGGGGGGGCGCTCATGGCAATGCCCATCATCGTATTGACGTTTTTAGTCTTCTTCGCCCCGACGGAAAGTTACGTGTGGACGGCGGGCGCGGGGGTATTGGGCGGACCCCTCCTCGCCATGATGGGCCTCGCATTGTGGACGGACGAGTCGATGGCGGTGGAGGCGAGTCCCGAGAACATCGCGAGGAGCTCCGATTCCGTCCAAAGGGCATATTCGGTGCTCGCCTTGGTCAGCTTCGTCCTCTGGAGTTATATGGTATCCGTCGCGCACCAATCGTATGGATTTAGCGTTAATGAATTGTGGCGAGACATATGGACCGAGGCGGGTCCGTCGGTTGCGTTCATGACGATCGATACCGGCGTTCTGTACCTCGGCGCATTGCTCAACATCGCGTATCAGTGTGAATGGCATGCCATCAAGGCACTTGTGATTACCCCGTTGGTCGGGCCGGGAACCGCATGCTGCATGGCGTTGAAGGATGTAGAAAAAGTTGCCGCCACCGCTCTACTCTTTGCCGTGGACGACAAGAAACTCGTTTGAATACCGTACTCTTCTGATGAAATGGATAGAGTATCCTGAACGCCTACTACTAGAGGTGGGGGCGTTCA
>JALLOS010000038.1:0-20847 GCA_036939435.1 Stephanodiscus minutulus
TCTTCGGGCGATTTTGGGGCGCCGTCATTGGCACACCTGTCTTTTTTTGCTTCAAGTCACAGCAGTCGTGTCGTAACACTGCGCATCCGCTGCGCTTCCACTGCGCTTCCACTGCACTTCCACTGCGCATCTACCAATTTAGGAGGGGTTAAAACCACTCTATTGGGTGCATGCCGGCCGGCCCCGCCCTGCCCATTCACCGCCGCTCCCAGTACCCTGGTTGTAAAAGAAAAGAGATTGGAGATAAGTCTTAGTAGCAGGTACTATTAACAACTAACACATACATAGTACTAAGTAATAACAAACAGTTATATACATAACATGGAGAAGGGTCAGACGGTGTGGCTCCGGTCGTCTGGCTCCCGGTGGGGTTGGATCCCCGCGGTGGTCCACGACCGCGCCGAGGTCGTCGTTTCGAGGGGCCTGCCCGCCCTCGAGCTGACGCTGCGGGACGATCCCCGCTTCTCCTCCGACGGGGGGGATGGCGGCGGCGGCGGATATGGCCATCATCCCATCCAGGCCGGCGGCGGCGGCGGATACGGCGGCGGGAGCGCCTTCCACGAGCAGCGACGGTCGAGGGATCTCCCGTCCGGCGACGCCGACGGTTACGCCCGACCGATCCCCCCCTTCGAGTACATCCTGCGCGTCGACGGCGGGGAGTCCATCGGCCGAGACGACGACGGCGACGGCGACGGCGGCGGCGGCGGCGGGGGATTGTCGTCCGAGGTCAGGGTCCGCGACGAGTACGACGGCCACGGCACCGACCGGACGGACGACCTCATAGGCCTCGCGCACCTACACGAGCCGGCGATACTGCACGCCCTGCGGCTGAGGTACGACGACGACGTCATATACACCTCCACGGGACCGATACTCATAGCCATCAACCCCTTCAAGAAAATGAATCGACTGTACGGGGAGGAGGTCATGGAGGGGTACAGGAGGGCGGGGGAGAGGCGATGCGGCAATGGCGGCGGGGGCGGGGGCGGCGCGGCCGGGAAGGAGGCCGTCGCCGCGACGATAGACGCCGCTTCCGCCGAAGAAGGAGGAGGTGCCAACGACAAGATCGGCGAGGACGAGGACGACGAGTTCATAGGGGACCTCACGATGATCGACAGCGACGACGTGGGCGACGACGGCAGGAGGACGGGCCAAGGGGGGGCAGGGCGGACGACGACGGCGACGGCGACGGCGAAGGCGAAGGCCAACGCCGCCGCCGCCGTCGTTGACGACGCCGCCGACGGCGGAGGGCGGCCGCCGCCCCACGTCTACCGGACCGCCGACGACGCATACCGCGCCATGATGAGGGGGATCGAGATGAACAACAACAACAACAACAACGCCACGGGAGGAGGAGGAAGGGATGGGAAGGGTGGCGGGAAGGGGAAGAAAAACGATCATCACCACCACCACGACGACGGCGCGCCTCCCGCGAACCAGTCGATACTCGTCTCGGGGGAGTCCGGCGCCGGGAAGACCGTCACGACGAAGATCGTGCTGAATTACCTAGCCATGCTATCGAAACGGGTCGCGGAGGTCGAGGAGAAATCGATCGTCACATGGGCGACGATCGAGAGGCAGGAGGGGCAGGTGCTGAATTCGAATCCGATACTCGAGGCGTTCGGGAACGCGCGCACCGTCCGGAACGACAACTCGTCGAGGTTCGGGAAGTACATCGACGTGCGCTTCATGCCGAACGGGAAGCTCGTGGGTGCGACCGTCGACACCTACCTGCTCGAGAAGGTCCGTCTCATACGGCAATCGGCGGGGGAGCGGAATTTCCACGTCTTCTACCAGCTGCTCGAATCTTCCGCGACGGCGTCCGCCGAGGAACGCGCGTCGTACAGCCTGGGGGAAAACGCGGGATACGAGGACTTCGCGCTATTGAACGGTAGTGGCACGTACGACAGGAGGGACATGGTCGTCGATGCCGACATGCACGAGGAGATGATGGATGCCATGGTGAGAGACGAGAGAGAGAGAGTTGACGACGACGACGAGAGAGAGAGAGAGAGATTTGGGAGAGAGAGAGATTTGGGAGAAAGAGAGAGATTTCGTTTGTGTGTATGTATGTGTGCATGGGGGGGGGGGGGGGGGGGGGGGTGGGGGGGGGGGGGGGGGGGGGGGGGGGGGGGCGAGGTTGAGGAGAGGTGGGCTCGTCCCAATTGATCTTTTCCAACTTTCCCTTGATCCTCCCCGCCTTTCGGGGGGTGCGGGGCGGTGGATCTGTGTACATCACCGGGCGCGATATTGGGACTTATCTTGGATGGAATCATCTCTCGCCAAAAAAAGCGGTCCTTTCCAAAACCTTGCCATCAAACTCTCTCACCCTTCCGCATTCTCTCTCTCTCTCTCACACACACAACATGCAAAAAAAGAAAATCATGGGATTCGACCAAGGAACGATCCGTGACATCATGCGCCTAATCGTCGCCATCCTCTACGCGGGGAACATGACCTTCTCCGAAACGAACCACGGCGAGAATTGCGTCCTCGTCGAGGACGCCGCGTCCCTCGCCGTCGCCTCCCTCCTCGGGGTGTCGCACGAGAACCTCGCATCGTCTCTCACGTCGCGCGTGTTGATATTGAAGGAGGGGAACATCACCAAGGAGCTCAGCGCCAAGCACGCGTACAAGGCGGCCGAGGGACTGATAAAGTCGATGTACGGCGCCAACTTCGATTACATCGTCGAGGCGATCAATCGCTGCATACGAACCGAACAACGGCAGGATCGAACCTCGAAAATCGGGCGGCAGAGGGATACGTCGGCGTACATCGGCGTCCTCGACATTTTCGGCTTCGAGACGTTCGAGGTCAACTCGTTCGAGCAATTATGTATCAATTACACCAACGAGACGCTGCAGCAGCATTTCAACCAGCACGTTTTCAAGATGGAACAGCAGGTGATTCACGTAATCGTTGCGCACACACACACACAACATACACACGGCAATCTTTTGTTCAATTACCAACACTCCCATTCTACATCTCTCTCTCTCTCTTTCTCCCTCGTCAGGAGTACGAACGTGAGGGCATCCTATGGAAATTCATCAGCTTCCCTGACAATCAAGATGTCGTGAGTGTCCGACGTTGAAAGACGCCCGTGGTCTCTGCACCGCGAGGTCTTTTTTCTCAGACAAATTGCTCGCGATATCGATCGGGCGTCTCACACTCGTTTGCATCCTCTTCCTTTTACTTCTTCGTTTTTCCTCTCCCGGCCGCCTTCCTCAAATATATACTTAGCTCGATTTGATCAACATGAAAAACGTGGGGATTTTTGCAGTGTTGGACGAGCAATGCATCGTTGAGTGGGGATCCGACGACAAATTCGTACAGCAGTTGTACGCGCGCTGCGGGCCGCACGATCGCTTCGATGCCACCGCGAGTCAGAGGCCAGACCGAAAGTTCAGCATCTATCATTATGCCGGGCTGGTGGAGTATTCGACGGATGATTGGATCGAAAAGAACAAGGATCAGCTTCCTGTGGCATCGGTAGAGTTGCTCATGTCGTCTAACTTTGACTACATTGGAAAGTTGCAGAGCTTTGTGAGGGCCGAAGGTGCGGGAGGACGAGGCTCCGTCGCCATGAGGTCCGTGGGAGCCAAATTCGCGGAACAGCTAGTCGACTTGCGAGCGCGCATCAACGCAACGTCCCCCCATTACATCCGCTGTCTCAAGCCGAACGACGACCTCCTCCCCGACGACTTTGATCCCAAGCAGATTGTGGAGCAGCTTCGTTACTCGGGGGTTTTAGAGGCTGTGAGGGTGAGCCGTGCCGGCTATCCAACTCGCTATCCCCACTCCCAATTTATTTCTCGTTACTACATGCTAGGTGATCTTGGCCAGGACGGCACCAAGCGTAATAAGGATATACTGCAGCTGGTAAAGCTCGTCTCGAAGCATGTTTGGGAAGCTGACCTGAAGAAGGCTCAGGCTAGGGAGGCTGTCGCACAGACGCAATTGCTAGAGAGAGGGGTGAGACACGAGTACAAATTTTCTCCGCTGTGTTGCGAATTGGTTGTCTGACCTGCAGTTCGATTCATTTTGTTACGCCACAACCAGAGTGGAACATACCAAAAGTCGCAGATCCTGTCCGCCGTAAAGAAGAAGAAAAAGAAGAGGATGAACGCACAAAGTAACATCGAGATTCCAGAAACGGAAGCAGAGTTCGACGAATTGGACTTTGGCACTCGTTGCGCCGTAGCCGGACTGCAGTTGGGACGGACCAAGGTTTTCTTGCGACGGGAGGCATTTGATCGCATTGAGAATCTTCGTGTGGCAATCTTGGGCAAGTCAGCGCGGGTCATCCAGGCAAAGATGCGCGGGAGGGTGCAGCGCCATCGTTACCTCCGTCTTCGGAAGTCGACCATAAAGTGTCAGTCTATCATTCGTTTCTTCCTCGCCAACCTCGACTTCATTCGGGCAAGGAATAAGGAGAGGGTCGAAAAGTGGGCCTCGACGACGATTCAGATGGCATATCGTAGGTATACATTCCGCAACCTCGGTGCCGACAAGAAACAACGGATGATTGATGCCGCGATTATGATTCAGTCATTTACCCGTGGGTCACTGACGAGACTGCATTTGGATGATAAACTCGTTACGAAGCAGGAGGGTGGAACAATGCCAAAATCAATGGCGATCACAGCAGTACCCTCGGCGCCGGTGGTGATTGTTCGAACAGGCCCGACGATGGAAGAAATCAGTGAGATGAAGGTGAATGCCAATAAGCTTTTCAATTTACTCAGCGAAGATAAATGGGATGTCGCCATTGCTCTTATGGAGGAACACGATAAGTTAGCTGAACAGACGGAAGAAGGAACGGGAAGGTTACCGCTGCATGTTGTCGCACAACACAATCTCCACCATGTTTTCGAGAAGACATACAAATTATACCCCGCGGCTGCAGACGCATTTGACGATGAAGGTCGATTGCCCATCCATGTCGCTGCAGAGCACGATGCGTTGGTACCAGTCAAATCTCTTCTGGCCAAACATCCAGCAGGAGCTGATACCATGATGTTGAGGCCTACTAGGCGCTCTGGCGGGGGCATTCCTCTTCATGTTGCATGTAAAGTCAATGCGTCCGGTGCAGTGATTACTGCCTTGCTATCCAACAACTTCAATTCTGCAAAGAAATGCGACGCTAACGGAGACCTACCAATCCATCTCTTGCTCCGTAATGGCACCCACGTGTCTGGAGCTGTCGTCCAGGCCCTGCTTGACACCTATCCAACCGCTGCGATGAGGGCGGATATGTATTGTGATCTCCCATTGAGCGTCTCTTTGAAACACGAATGCAAGCCTGAGGTTGTAAAAACACTTCTTATGCACAATCCTGATGCGGCAAAGGTTCAAAACGGCAGAGATGGCCACAGCCCTCTATTTTTGGCGTTCCAGCATCATGCTGACGACAAGACTATTCTTGGACTGATGAATCATGCACCAGATGTAAGTTTTCCAAAAAAAATTATGAGACCATCCGAATGACACTGACCTTAACTATTCTATTCGTACTTCATGATCCCTCCAGCTTATTGTAGCCACTGACAAGAGGACGGGAATGCTGCCTATCGAAATGGCAACCAGGCAGAGGCACTCAAAAACCATCATCTACGATCTCCTCAAACGTGACATGCCCATTGATATGAAAGAAAAGGCCAAGGCAACGCTTGTGCCTCATCAATACTCCTGGAATCATTTGGTTTCTAATGCCGAAGATCTCTACCATGACGTCGTAAAGAAAGTTTTACTGCAGTGCAGCCAGCCTCAGGTCGTTGCCTTGGCGCAAAAAATCGAGAACAAACGCGGTGAAATCCCATTGACAACTGCAACCCCTCTTTGCAAGCATGAGTTCCGTGTTATATTCAGGCTTTTCCACACTCTTGAAATTGTAGACCAAAACCCCGCATTTGAGGACGTGGAAACCGGCATCCAGATTTACTATGCAATTCGCTTCTCTCCTCCGAAAGAGATGTTTGGTTACTTCACGTCTTTGTATCAAGACTCTAAGAGGGAGAATAATCTCATCGAGGTGTGGGACCACTCGACTTTTGTGGAAGATGACGAAGTTTCTCCCGATATTTCGGCCATGGATGCCAAGCAGAGATTGGATTTTATTCAAAACGAAAAGGGGAGAAGGGTCATTGCAAAACTAACATCGAGATCTGACATAGTTGAGGCTGAATTGTCAATGAGGAAAGACTACGAATTGTCTCGCCACTATGTTCCTGCCATCATGAGTATTCACCACACTATGCTACATGCCGCATATTCGGAGGCAATGGCAGATCCATCCTACTGCATCACAATGGAAGCTGCTGACGTTACGTGCGAAAATCTCATTCTCGACATCCGGAGATCTGGTGGCACTTTCCCCGTGCAGGCTCTGAAGAGTATTGCGATGTCGCTTTTGCACATCCACGAGCATGGTCTTGTGCATGGTGACTTTGGCTCACACAACACTGCCAAGTTTGGAGACCGCTGGAAGACGTTGGGCGTCAGGGGATGTGTAGCCATTGGTCAGATGACAAATCCGAAGCGAGGATTTTTCCATCCACCTGAGGCCGTTAGCTTGGAGACTAGAAATGTCTCACTCGGAGACAAGAATGTTGGAGCATCTGTTGTATCCGTTGCTAGCGATGTCACGTATGATATTTGGGCATATGGCGTCGTCTTCTACGAGGCCGTCTGCGGACTGCCCCTTTCTCCGTACAGGTCTCTTCACAAAGCGAAGAGAGCGCTGACAACTGCAGAGCTTTTCAAGGTTGGTCAATGGGATGATCGTAGTCTTAGGAAGGCACTGAGGCATATTGATAATAATGAGAATGCAAGAGATTTGGTGAAGATGGTGAGAACTTTGGAAATGAAAAGCGAATTGCGCACTTTTCTTCATGAGAAAATTAACTTCCGCCCCTTTATCCCTTTCACGTAATAGTTGCTGCATCCCAATCCAAATTCGCGTGCACAATCTATGCGAGATGTTTTGGGCCATCCTTTCTTCGGTATTGGAAAGCTTGCAGGAGTGGCCCCTGTTTTTGATCGGCCCACACTTGTTTTGTCCGCTACATCCAACGTCATACTCGACATTAATGCTCCCCATAAGCATGAGAAGCCTGCATTGATTGACACGGAGGAAAAAGACGACGCATTAGCTCGTTTGGGGCCACGACCTTCATATCCCGCGACATTTTCCAACGTGGAGCCAAATGTTACAGGGCCAGAGCCCACCCGGTTCCGGTACGCCCAGTCTCCACCTACTGCTATTGACAATCCTACTCCAGTGTCCACTGCAGCCACTGCCAATGCGGGGAAGAAGTCCAAATTCGGAATCAAGGGCATGTTTGGGAAGAAGAAGTAAATCAATTTTTTACTTATGATTTCTTACGTCTATTCCTTGTCACAGTTGACTAGCTGGCTACATTTTTTGTCTTGTCGTCGACCCCGTTTCTTCAACCAACATTGTTCCATGCCCCAGAGTTTGCATCCGGGTTTCCATCCCGCATAGTTTGCCGGAAAAATTTCCACCCTTGCCCTGTTGCTCTGTGGCAGCAAAGGGACCGGAGTTTCCCCCCAATCAGGTGTGGGAATCTTTATCTCTAAGCCCGACCCTGACTGGAACTCCACCGCCACCTGCATTTGCAAAATTTGTGACAAGATGGGCTGCAAGAGAACAGCAGTCTGAAGGTCACTTGAGGTCGCAGCGGCTGCATGAGACCCAACCGTAACCACATAAATATGTGCCACTCTTAGGTGGGTTCTGACAAGGCCCCTCCCAGAGAATGGCCGCCGCCACCCGTTGCCGTCACCCACCGCATATGATGTTGGTTTTCTCTCGGTTTTTCCCTAAAAAGATACCGTTTGAAGATACTACTGAAGCTGTGGTGGCTTTGGCTGTCGGGAGGTGGGATGGGGGGAGGGGCCGTCCTCGAAGGAGGGGGAGACCGTCAAGGTGGGCGCCACAATGGACCCCCCGGCCGCCGTCGCCGCCACCTGTCGCCGTCGCCCACCGCATACGATGTTGGTTTTCTCTCAGTTTTCCCCTAAAAAGGTACCGTTTGAATATACTACTGAAGCTGTGGTGGCTTTGGTTTTCAGGAGGTGGGATGGGGGGAGGGGCCGTCCTCGAAGGAGGGGGAGACCGCCAAGGTCGGCGCCTGACGAGGCGGAGGAGTCGTACGCGGAATCGGAAATGGCGGTTCCGTGAACGTGATGAAGTGCTCCAAGAATGTTCTCGGTCTGATCCTCGTGGCGTGCGAGTGCGTCGGGGAACGAGCCGACACGTATTCAATGCCGTTGCCAGCCGACATCCACGACGGCGGCGCCTACGCAGCAACGACGACGGTAATGACGACATCAACGACAACGACGACAACACGAGGCTGCCGATGCAGCTACCGCTAACGCTGCGACGTTGTTGCCTTCCACGCCGCGAGTTGAGAGGGGGAGGAGGAGGATTATCGGTAGTAGCGGCAGTAACATCGGAGAATGTTTGACGAAGGAGGTGATGGAGGAGGCGGATCGTCTAACGAGGGCGGTGCTGTCGAGAGCGCAGTCTCTCGACAACTATCAAGACAAGGGGGGGGGGAGAGGGCATCGGCAGCATCATTGTCATCATCGCCACTTTGATTTGGGGAGCCTTGAGGTACTTTTTTGAGTATTCTTCTTGGAGTAATCTGGATTGGCTCATGGTGAAAAGCCGGATAGATCGGAACCCAAGATACAACAACCAACCGGTGATGGGAGCGGCAACAGTCAACAAAGGGGTGACGGTGGCAGGGGCGGTGGCAAGGCCTGGACGCCGTCATCCTCACCCTTGCCCTTGCCCTTGCCCTTGCCCTTGCCCTTGCCACCGCCCTCACCCTCACCCTTGCCCTTGCCATCCTTCTCGCTGTCGCTATTGCCCCAGGAATTTTGTCACCCTTGCCCTTGCCGTTGCCACTGGACAGTGTTGCGCCGCAGGGACACCCTCACCCCCGCACCCTCATCCGCTCTTGCCCTCGTCCGCCCTCCCCGTTGCCATTGACAAAGACCTTCATTGCCTCCGTCAACAGGACCGCAGCCTCCAACGACGGCGACCGCCATCGCCACCTCCACCATCGATCACTGTCACAGCGGCGCACAGTCAATGATGACGACTGCCATTGCAAAATTGCATTAGCATCATCATTGCCGTCATGTTGATGTTGTTGTCACGGCGCCGGCAATACACCCGGCATCGTGTTGTGCCGCTGCGTTGCCATTGTCAGCACAACTCTATGTTGCCGTCACATTGTTGTCACCGGTGCGGCGCTGGCAATGCACGCGGCGTCACGTTGCCATAGCGTTGCCATTGTTGTCATGGCGCCGGCAACGTAGTTGTCTGGCTGTGGCCGTCTTCATCCCCACTCACAGAACAACGGTGCTGAGGACAACGTCCGAGGCGACGGAGGAGGACGTCATGTCTACATCCGCAGCCGGGAAGAGAGGGGCACCACGACCCCATCAACAAAAACAACAACACCATCAATAACAACAAAAACAACAACAATAACAGTGACGGCAGCAGCACCACCACTTTGCCTGTGCAGACCGCGCTACACCTGTGCTGCCGCTGCTGCTGCCTCTGCTTACGCCGAGGCAATATCAACGGCAGGATTGGCATAACGGTGGCAGCTGCAGCAGCAGCAGCGGCAGCATTCTACACTTATTTTGTAGAGATGTGCCTCATGCCTTGCTCCTACTTCCTTCTCTTCAATCTAATTCTTTCGCTTAGGGAGGGTTCTCACCCAGTTTGTACTGATTCCTATGTGAGTACATGCCGACATGTCGACGGTTCGACAATGTCAGTATGGTACCCTCCTTGACACGGATTGGGGATCACTCCATGATCAAGATGATTCAAAAGCAAGATAAAGGACCCCCACGCTTAAGGCAAATAAAATACAATCTTTGTCATGGTGACAATGAGGTTCGTATTTTTTACAGGACCACTGGTTGGGGATGCAAGAAAAACCGCAGCTAATGCTACATCTGTTGTGGGGCAGAATGGCATTTCTATCACGGATTGGACAAAGCCCTTCTGCGAGAGCTGACTGGCATCACAGCCTTTTGATATATGGCACAGCATGCACCGCCCCAACTGGATCTTGACCAGTTAGAATGAGGATGAGTTCTGCATTGGCGTTCAGCAAATTGCCAAGCATTCACAATATGATGCTGTTCTACGCCAATCAATTCCTATCTTCTCGCAACTCGTGCACACTAAGTACCAGTGGTCTTCTAGTTGGTCTGCCAACTTTCGGAATATCAATCTTGGGCTGATCCATGCCCTGTACTATTACCGCGTACCGTGAATCATAACATCGTGGGAGCCTCACTATCCAAATATTGGTATAGCTTTCACATCCATAACATTATACAGCAAATAAAAAAGATCACGATCAATCTAAACAGAGTAGGCTGGTGTGCAAGGCCGGCAATACCTTGCAACTTCTTGCCATATTACGGATGTGGGCCCGTTGACCAGTGGAATATTATGCAAGCATCAAACTATTGCAAAATGTGGAAGATAAAGGTGAAGACGGATCGTCTATTTCAGATGAAATGAGATGGAGTGCCTATCTCTTTGCTACAAGGAAAGGCAGTTTCCTAAGTCAGTTAAATGTACGTACATATCGCAAATTTACTCCTTTACAGGTTTTTTTCTTCAGTGCCTTTTGGTGATACTGTGGTTTGTTTGATGAATGGAAGTGAAATCACCGGGACATCAGGTGATTCTCATGCACGGTGTTTGACTACAAGGAAATATTCAAATGGGAAAGTAATTGGTCGGAGAAATCTGATTGTACTGGCATGCATGTTCGTCGCTCAGATGTTGTTGGGGTGGCATATTACCTTGAAATAATACCGGTAAAGAAATTCAATGATCCGAATCACTACATGTTCCTTCTCACCAATGATTATGGTACAGCCGAAGAAGCACATGAATTCTTTCCTCGTGTCAAGTGGAAGTATGTTGATTGACCTCATCATAATGACAGCAGTGGTGGGATGGAAAATCAAACCCCATCGCGAGACCCAGCTCTTGAAGTTTTTATTCCATTGTCCCTTTTTGATCTGGTGCAGGATTGTTCTACACTAGTAGTTCAAGGACCCAGTGGCTTCACCGGTTATGTGTATCGATGTGTAAGTAAGGGATGGGTAGTTCCATTATTGATATTATTGCCAACTCAACTAACTTGTCACAAATTGTTTTGATTCTAGATGGTAAGCAGTGGCCAACACATCAATTTGACAAGGTATGACATGCAAAATTCAGCTTCTGTCGCACGACTGCATGCAGTGCCGCTCAATGAGAGCGAGTCCTTCTTTTATAAGATACTAGTAGAGATGAGGATAATTAATACGACGTCGGTAGTGAAACACATTAATGATAAATCACAACCCGAAAAATGCTCAGATGAAGCATATGGTATGATTGTTATCGAAATGCATGGTAGGCTGGCCAACAACCTGTTTGAAGTTGCTTTTGCAAAAAGGATTACAGATTGTCATTCTTCGCGTTGTCGGTCGAATTCAGGACGATTTGTTGCCTTACGAGAAGATACGATTGCCGAAACGATGCCTTAGGTTATCATACCTTATAATTTTCCATAACATAGACAACTCCATTATTTCTACACGATCTGCCCTCTACAACGAACAGCTTCTACTCGGTACACATCCTTGCCTTGAAACGTTCCTCGTTGCCCGTAAGTTTCTGGCATGCACCATGAAAACAATAACACTGGTATGACAGACAGCAACAGTGATCCAGTCAAACTGGCAACATGGCCCATTTTCTCAACTACAAGCTGCCCGAGTAGATTGGAGAGCGTCGCACCAAGTCCGAAGCACGATGCAGTAAGCCCCACTGCGTACAAAAAAGGAATCACAGGGTGAGTGGAAAGAGATTCACATTCGATCGAAGGAAAATCAATATATATGTATATATATTGCAATAATTCTTCGGGTACCATACGGGGGAAATGGAAACGAGTTCTGCGTACTTACTCAAAACGTTGAATCTTCCAGAACCGAAAGCGATGTCGTTCACCAAATACGGATGCAGCAAGCCGAAGAATCCTCCGCCAAGTCCATCCAATATCTGCGTAGACAACAACCAAGCTTCGCCGGCGTCCTTCCAAAAGATGATGAGCGCACACCGAACAGGGAGCGTTAACAGCCCCGCGAGGAAGAGGGGCTTTCGTCCGCATCCTCTTTTCGTCATGATATCACCGGCGTAGGTCGCGCCGGACATGGTGAACTGGGCGAGCACTATAGCACCGGCAATAAGTGGTATGGCCGAGCGTTTCACCGAGCCGTCTTCGTTGTCGCCGCCCATTAACTCTCCGAGTACAAGGAGAACATTAGCATTGGCAAAGCTACACACATATATATATATATGTAGATGGCATTCACAGAAGTGATCAATATTGGTCTGTGTAAAGGAGGGACATTGGGCTCAAAATTTGAGCAGCGTATTACAGCACGTCAACTCACTGGAAGAAGAATCCCGTTAGGCAAAGAACCACGGTCTTCCGGTCCGAAAAGACTGACCAATAGCTGGATGCCATCTGTTCCCCATCGTCCTGCTGTTTCATGTCGACGTAATCCGATGATGAATAATCATTCCTCATTCCATTTCCGGCGACTGGAGCCTCGGGTGCATCGTCATCCTCCACCCCGCCGCCGGTGGCATCATTCCCGGCATGTTGTCGTCGGCGAGTCCGCAGCCCCCGTCCCATGAGCGGATCTCCCTCGGGTAGAAGTTGCACCCCGAACACCGCCATGACGGCGGAGAAACCAATGACGAGGAAGCAGTATTTGATATCCGGGTACATGACGTACCCCACGAGCCCCGCCAGCACCGCCGATGCGACGCTTCCCACGTGACCCCAGAGTATGTTCGACGCCATGGCATCGTCGAACGCGTCCGGCCCGAACGTCGCCAACGTCAGGGCCGCGACGCACGGCCCGATGAACGAGCTCGATACTCCCTCGATCACCTTCGTACCGTACATGAGAGCGTGATCGGTGTTGCCCTCGTGAACGAAAAGGATCGCCGACGCCGAGAACGCGGTGGCGATCGCCGAAAGCGTGAGGAAGGTGCGGCGATCGAGATGCGTCTTGTCGATGACGTCGCCGGCGAACGTTTGGACCAGTAGGGCCGTGAAGCCCATCGTGCCCAGGGCCACGCCGACGGAACCCTCGTTCCATCCCAGGGCCACTAGATATATGCCCTCGAAAGACAAGAGAGAGAGAGAGAGAGGCGGTTGATGGATTCAGAGGTTTTGCCATGGCATGTCGTGCGCGGAGAGGACCAATGACGACCCTCGCGCTATCGTACTCGCAACTGACCTGGAAAATGTTAAGGCCATCACCCAACTGGCCGAGGAAGAAGGAAACGAGCGCGAGCGCCACTTTTGGGCCCAGGTTCTTCATGAATGAGTTCATGGTCATTCACACGGTACGACACACACTTCTGCCATGTGTGACGACAGCAGCCAACACACCATATTTCAATATTATTTTTGCATGTAAAATAAAATATGTAAAATCTGAGACGGTGGGTGCATAACCGTTGGCTAGAGTATCTAGTGTTTCTAGCCTTTCGTGAAATTTTACACAAAAGTGATTGGACAGAAGAAGTAGCACGCGGGTAGACACTAAACAAACCGTTTGAGGGGTAGGAGTGCACACAGAAAAAGCCTGATCGTGATCACGCACCAGCAAGCTAGGATAAGGTAACACGGTGACTCGCCGTAACCAAAATCTCAATCCCTCTTCACACACACACACCTCCTCCTACCGCCTCCACACCCCGATAAGCAATGTCGGGCAACATCAAGGCCGACGGTTCCATCACCGCCGCCGGACACGGCCAGGTGTGCATCCCCACCATCGCGAAGAACGCCCAATTTCGCAAGCTCAAGAACGTCCCCTCCAACGCCGTGTGCTTCGACTGTCCCGCCACGCGTCCCACGTGGGCCTCCGTGACGTTCGGGGTCTTCCTGTGTCTCGACTGCAGCGCGGCCCACCGTCAGATGGGGGTGCACATCACGTTCGTTCGGTCGGTCGACCTCGACGAGTGGACGCAGCGTCAGATCGACGCGATGCGCATCGGCGGGAACGACAACGCCAGGAAGTTCCTTGCGAAGCACGGCTGCACCGACATGCACGGGAAGACGGAGAAGAAGTACACGGGGAAGGCGGCGATCGCGTACAGGGCCGAATTGGGGAAGCTCGTCGAGGCGGAGGCGGCGAAGAGGGGGGAGGGAGGGTCGGAGGCGGGGGCGGGGGGGGCGGGGAACGACGACGGCGCCGCCCTTTCGAGCACGCTGCTCGACGGTGCCGACGCGGTCATGAGGAGGGACGCGGAGGAGGAGGCGAGGGACAAGCTGAGCGCGGCCCGGAACGGACACGGCGGAGGACATGCGTCGGCGGGGGTGCTCCAACCCACGGCGAAATTGGCCTCCCAGATGTCGGGGACGAGGGGACGCCTCGCCACGCCGACGGGGACGCCCATTCCCACCCCCCCCGCGAGCGGCGGACTGATGGGGGGGTCGTCGAACGGACTCAGGCTCGGCGTCGCGCCTCCGCCGTCGTCGGGGGGGGGACCGAAGCTCGTCCTGCGGACGCCCGCCGCGTCGGCGGCGTCGGCCTCGTCCCGCCTCCTCAAGAAGGGACCCGGGATCTCCTCCGCCCCCTCCTCCAGGCTCAGGGTGAACAAGATAGCGATGGGGGACGAGGGTGCATTCGAGGACGTCGAGACGACGCAGAGGAAGGTCGAGGATCGGAATAGGGAGGAGGAGGAGGCGAGGAAACGGGTGGAGGAGGAGGACGCACGTCTCGCGAGGGAGCTGCAGGATCAACTGAACGGCCTCGCCGTCGCGGTGCAGCCGACGCTCGAGGCGACTGCTCCGGCGAACAGCGTGGCGCAGGCGCCGACTCCGGCGGCGGCGGTGGCGGCCTCGCCGAGGTCGGCGCACGAGGATAACATGAAGAAGTTGAGTTCCATGAATAGCGACTTCTTCTCGGGATTTTAGGATATTGAAACGGGAGATGGAGAGCGGCGGGGTGTGGATAATATTTATGAAATGGGCGACATGATTTTTTGCAGGATCTTCCTGTGTGGGATTGGGGGCATGGGTGGGTGGTGGTCGTCATTGATAAGATCAGGATTCGTATCTCGGGGAGGTAGTTTTGTATCCTAATTTGTGATATATTCGAGATGATCTTACCCTCTTAAAAGGGGCAAGAGTATTCTTCTAGAGAGAGTATTTAGCGTTCTGTATTATCACCATAATTTAAGCCTCCTTCCCCATTACTGTGGGATCCTCTTGTGGGCTCCAAGTTCTTAGTTAGTTTTTATAACAGTTCAAATAATGAGCGAAACCAAACAATACGACAGGGCCGGCGCCATCACCACCGATCCGCAGGACGAATGCGTCGGTCCTACACGACGATGTAGGGCGAAATGACATTGTGTTATTGATTCGTCCGACAAAGACCATATCTTCTCTTCCCATTAGATGATATCATTCAGTCATTCATTTATTTCTCCTTGTTGTTTTTTGGTTTTCTTCTTTCGCCGACAATGGCGGGAAATAATGTCCTCTCGTGTAGATTCGAAGCAGGTATCTAGTAGGTAAATATAAAATACAACAACATACACTATGTTGTAACTCAAGAGAGATTTTTACAAAAAAAAAGAACACTCAGATTCCCCGAAACTGATGCCTATCCCACATTTGACAACTCATTCAACATGCATCGATTCGCGACCGCGGCGTCGACCGTCGCCGGTGCTAGGAACGCGGCGACGACGAGGCTCCTCCTCGGCGGCGGCGAACAACTGCGACGGTGCCGCCTCGCGACGACGACGACCGCGACGACGACGACGCTCCGCCCCCTGGCCGTCCTCCTCAACCTATCGGACCGATACCCCGCCTCCTCCTCGCCGCCACGAGGAGGAATAGGGGCGGGGGGAAGATGCGCGGGATCTTCTTCCCCGTCGGCGGTGGCGTCGGCCCTGCTGCTGATGACGGCGACGGCATCCCTCGCCGGAGCCATGGGGACGTCGTCGTCCCACGACGACGAACGATCCGCCTTGTGCACGAGGGTCAAGGCGGCCATGGCCGAGGAGGCCGCCCCCGCCGCCGAAGACGACGACCGACGGGGCGACGACGCCACCACCACGACGACGAAGATAGTGAACTGGTCGGGCACTCACACTGTCGAGGTGAATGCCGACGATTACCACGAGCCCGAGACCCGCGACGAGCTGTCTCGGCTCGTGGACGGCGCGTACCGCCGCGCCCCCGGCTCCCCGCCGCACATGCGTCCCGTCGGATCGGCGCTGTCCCCCAACGGCCTGTCGTTCGATCGGCGGGGGATGGTGTGCCTTTCCAACCTCGATCGCGTCCTCGATGTGGACAAGAAGAACATGACCGTGACGGTGGAGGCCGGTACGAGGGTGTCCGCGGTCCTGGACGCGCTGCGCCCTCACGGCCTCACGCTCCCGAATCTGGCGAGCATCGCCGAGCAGCAGGTCGGGGGATTCGTGAGCGCGGGCGCGCACGGGACCGGCGCGGACATACCCCCCGTCGACATGTTCGTGGAGGCGCTTACGATCGTCACCCCGTCGAGGTTCGGGGCGGTGAGGATGACCGAGGAGAGCCACGGCGAGGCTTTCAGGCTCGCGCGGCTCGGACTGGGCGGATTGGGCATCCTCAGCGAGATCACATTGAGGTGCGTACCGAGCCATCGGCTCGTCGAGCGCACGACCGTCGCGACCAGGGCCGATGCCAAAGAGAAGCTACCGACTTTGCTGAAGAGGCACAGGCACGTGAGGTACATGTGGATACCGTACGAGGACGCGGTCGTGATCGTCACGAACGACCCGGAGGACGACCTGCCCCTCGCCATGGAGGGCGGGATCGCGGTCGACGACGGAAAAGGAGGAAAGAGGAAGGTCGTGACCGCGGAGGACCTCGCGCCGATGTTCTCGAGGGACGAGCGTCTCGCGCCGCTTCGCGATTTGCTCCGCAAGCTCCTCGCGAGCCGACGTGACGCGTCCCTCGACAACGAGACGATCGATGGCATGGGATTCGGCGACCTACGCGACGTCGTACTGGCATCGGGGAACATGCTCGATCCGGATCACATACGGCGCGTCAACAGGGCGGAACGCGAATTCTGGGACATGTCTCAGGGGATAGAGATCGCTCCGTCCGACGAGAAGCTACAGTTCGATTGCGGCGGTCAGCAGTGGGTGAATGAGGTGTGCTTCCCCGCGGGGACGTACGGCATACCGAACTCGAACTCGACGAACTTCGTCGAGGAGCTGCTGGCGGAGATCGAATCGAGGGGCATCGCCGCCCCGTCCCCCATAGAGCAACGCTGGACGAGCGGGTCGACATCTCCTCTCAGTCCAGCGTACGCGGGTGTAGGACGGTCCGGTTACGACGCCCGGCACGCCCTGTTCTCGTGGGTGGGCGTCATCATGTACCTACCGTCGGAGGACCTAGACCCTACGGGGTACAGGCGGGAGTTCATAACCCAGTCCTTCAAGGACGGGTACTGCAGGATGGTACGCGAGGTCGGGGAGAGGTACGGCGCCATGTGCCACTGGGCCAAGTTGGAGTTGGGCGATGACGACGAGGACGGCGGTGGGGCGGTGGCGGGGGGCTTACGCGAACGCCTAGGGCCGAGGGTGGTCGGCGCCTACAACGAGGCGAGGGCCACGTACGACCCCAAGGGATTGTTGTCGTGCTCGTTGATAGATCGAGTTTTCGGGCCGTCTCCTTCTAATGAGTAGTTGTTAAGCTAGAGTCACACGAACGAACGCGGTCGATTTGTAAGTTCTGAAGGGAGTCATTCGGTCGATGAGATGGAAAGATGATGCTCATAGGTATACCTAGTGCTATTTTCCACAGACGCTGGCGTGAATCCTGAATGTTGTTGTGTGTCCTCCCCCCCCCCCCGTGCCTGACAAGATTATTGTCAAAAAAATCGTTTCAGTGTCTGATATGGGGGCAGCCCCCCGTGAGGACTACTGATGTAAGCTTGGATTTACCACCTCCTAGGAAACCAAGTGGACATGGTGAGAAAAATCAGGTAATGCGGACACGGAGATTGTGAATTCACCATCACGAAAAATCTAAGTTTATGTATTTAACCAAAAAACGAAACTTTTACTCGCTCGAAACGCCGTGGATCTCGTCCCCCGCGAGCTTGATGGCCCTCGCTACCTTCATGCCCGGAGCCTTGACGACGCGCGCCAACTTCGTGGGCACGGCCTTGATACCGCCGGCGATCTGGGCGATGAGCTCCTTCTTCGTCGGCAATTTCGATATCGCCGTGACGCCGGCGAGGTCGTAATTAATACCCTCGATGTTACCCCCCAAGATCTGGTGCGATTCGAGCAGCTGCGCGGTCTTGCAGAAGGCGTTCCACGACTTGACGGTGCCGCCGATGTCCTCCTCGATGAAGAACCACATGTTCGCGCCCTTGAGCATGTCCCCGGCGGCCTCGTACTCGGTGCCCTCGATGGCGCGGTTCATCAGCTTGTTCTTAACGACCTTGACGGTCGTGCCCGGGGGGCACTCGAGGCGGAATTTCTGGACCTGGGAAACCTTGATCCCCGACGCGGGCACCGTGATGATCATCTCGGACGAGTCGAGGAGTTCTTTCACGTTGGCGATGGTCTTCTTCTTGCCGTCGAGGGTCGTGGACCCCCCCCGGCCGCCCCCGAAGAGGACGGTTTCGGGTCGGGTGTTGGGCGAGACGGGGCCGGTGAAGGCGGTGGCGGTCGCCGCGAGGCCGAGCACGAGTAACGACTGCTTCATGGTCCTGTAGTTTGAGGGTGGGGTGTGGATGGGGTCCTTGTTAATACCACTGCTGAACGCTGACATGACCGTAGGGTTGATGGTCAGTCAACGCGTGGATCGATCGGGCGAACGGGCGAAGGTCGGGCGTGAGTGGCAGCAGGTAGTGTCACTGTTCCCGGTTGTGACACTGACGCGAAGTGCGTCACTTCCACAAGTTCTTTTTCTTTGTCTGAAGACGTCTGTCCATCCTTCATGTTTGAAACAAAACACGGCATGTAAAGGCGGGACTGCTCCCGCACTATCTGGCTGAGTAAGCCTGTACTACAATAGTACTACCTACTGTGTGTGTGCTGTTAACGACAGAACACACTCTCAAAAATCAGATAGTTTTGTTCGATGTTCGCTGAAAAAACCATGGCCGTCCAAACGAGGGCGAGGGCGCTCTCCCTCTACAAGTCAATATTACGCGCCCACGACAGGTACCTTCCATCGCCATCCATGAGGCAGCTTGGTGACGCCTACGTCAAGTCGNACAACGGAGAAGGAGCGCGGGGGGGACGCTGTTCTTCGGGAGGGACGTGTCAAACAACGTGATTTTCAATGAGGAGCAGGAACGGCAGTTGGAAAAACTGAGGGAGGAGGCTGCCAAAGCCGCCGAGGAGGGCGTTCCGAATTAACGGCATCGTAGGTGCCATAGGATTTACGTTAGATTACCTGTATTGTTCAAATAATCAATAGTCCAACAGAGATTAGTATGTGGAATGTAGGAGTCCATCTCAGAAAGGATTAAAAACAAATTCTCCAAATGTTGATAAAATTGTGTGCTGTTCGGTGCATGGTTGGTTAGACTATGAACAATTTGGTTAGATTTGCGATTTCTCAACTTCCATTGTTAATGCAGTCGATTGTCTGACCTGCTCACCAATTACTTGATTGGGATTCTTCAACGCAGTATCATACCGCCCTGCAACCACGAGAGTATGAGGCTCCCTCAGTCCATTTTTGCTCACCCATCAGTACATTTTTGCTCATGGAGCAGTGTGCCCATAAAGTAGATCGGTGACTTTAAAATTGGCCGATTTTTTGTGATAATAATATGTTTCTCTCCTATCTCTGCTGCCTTGCACAATCAAGTAAAAATTCTTGCGTTGTATGTACTGCCATATATTTTCTTGTCCTATCAGAACATGTACAAGTGGTGAATTTGCGGAAACCAAGCCTTGATTCACGATGCCATCCAAATAACGCTTAGCACACACAAGTGATTTGCTTAGTCCGCCTTCCCTCGTAAAAGAAGTAGACCAAGTAATCGCCCGGCATTGCAGCAGGCGATTCTCATGATATAATATACAGATTTATTCTGAGCGATGTCACGCGCCCACAGCCACGTAAGGCATACACCATGCAAGACTGCATTGACTCGTCGAGGAAAAAGGTCCTTTCGAATTCAGGAGGCTTCTTCCCTGCACTGAGAAAGGAGGCGATCGGCTACAGGTAAGCCAGCATGGGCTCTCCTGTGACGAGGGAGGAGATATTCAGCAGGTACTCCACTCACCTGTCGGCACACCTTTTCTGGCAGCTTACGATCTCCCGCCGGCTGAGCCTGGCGGCGATTTCGGGCGGTGGCAAGCACAGAACCGTCGCGCCCCAGACATCCACGCCGCGCCGCTGCCATAGCCCTTGGACCTCAAGGAGGCAGGCCATTGCGAATGTGCATGGGCGTGCCCGCATGAATGCGGAGGCATCTCCAAAGCAGGTCTCTGTGACGACCTGTGCGCCCCACAGTTCAGGTAGCAACTCCAAATCCAGCGGCGAGTCGCACGGGTTCCCTCCCTCCTGAGTGAGAAGGTGCAGTAGGTTGATGCGTAGACTGCAGATAGCCTGCGGCAGACAAGCTATCAATAGGACAATTGACGACTCCTTCCAGTCTCCGAGGTACTACTCTGACCCACAAAACTTTGTAGTTTTACCGTTATTTCTTTGAATTAAGGGC
>JALLOS010000039.1:0-20745 GCA_036939435.1 Stephanodiscus minutulus
TAGTAAAATAGAGAGTGTGAGAGTGTATCTGAGTGTATGTTGTGTGTATCTCCCCACCCACCACCACCACCACCACCATGGCCAACAACAAAGAAACAAGCGCCGCATCCGCGACCACCGCGGTCGACGAGAAGCTCTACTCCCGGCAACTGTACGTCATGGGACACGAGGCCCAGCGTCGGATGATGTCTAGCCGTGCCGTCCTTATCGGGACGTCCGGACTCGGCGTCGAGGTCGCTAAGAACATCATACTCGCGGGCATCAGCTCCGTCACGCTGTGCGATCCGGAGGTACCGAACAGCTTCGATCTCGGGGGAAATTTCTACTTGGGGGAGGACGATCTCGACAAGTGCGACGTGTCCGAGGGGGGGGGGATGGGGATGGAGGGGGGGCGGAAGGTCGGACGCGCCGACCTTTGCCGCGACCGCCTCGCGGGCCTCAACGAGTACGTCAAAGTCGACGTCGCGTCCCGCATATCCTCCCTCCTCGACGACGAGGCGGGACTGCTGAGACTCGTGGACGGGGCATCCGTCGTGGTCGTAACCGTCCCCCTCCGCACCTCTCTCCTGTGCGCCATCGACGAGAAGTGTCGCGCCAGCGGCGCGTGCTTCGTGTATGCTTTGGTCAACGGCGTCTTCGGATCCGTCTTCTGCGATTTCGGGGATGCCTTCGTCGTGGTCGACAAGGACGGGGAGAATCCCGCCACGAGTCAGGTGGAGAACGTCCTGACGAGCAATCCGGCCCTCGTCAAGGTCCTCGAGGACCACGGACGGCACGGTTTGGAGACGGGGGACCGGGTCACCTTCTCGAGGGTCGTGGGATTGGACAACATCCTCTCCTCGGGGGATGATGCCAACGCGAGTTACGAGGTCAGGGTGACGGGTCCGTTCACCTTCGAATTGCCAGAGGTGGACGCGTCGTCGTGTGCACAGCCGGCCACGCAGGGGTACATCACGCAGATCAAGACCCCCGTCACCGCAAAGTTCCGCTCGTACCGGAAGGCGCTGGCCGATCCCGGGGAGCTGATGATGAGCGACTACGCCAAGTTCGACCGCCCGCCGCTGCTGCACCTGGCGTACCGCGCGCTATCGTCGTACGCGGAGTCGCACGGGATGGAGTACCCCATGCCGGGGGACGGGGCGGCGTGCGCGGAGGTATGGGAGATCGCGAAATCCCTCGACGCGGAGAAGATACTCGACAACGACGACGGTGGTGGTGGTGCCGCACGGCGCATCGTCCTCCACCTGGCGTCGGGATCCCGATCGATCCTATCCCCCATGTGCGCCACCCTCGGGGGCATCGTGGGGCAGGAGGTCCTCAAGGCGTGCAGCGGCAAGTTCACGCCGATAAACGGCTTCTTGTACTTCGACGCCGACGAGTGCCTCCCCGACGCGCCTCTCCCGCACGCCGACGTCGTACCCACCGGCACGTCGAGGTACGACAGCAACGTCGCCGTCTTCGGGAGGGAGGCGCAGCGCAGGCTCCTCGACCTGAACTACTTCCTCGTCGGGGCCGGGGCCATCGGGTGCGAGATGCTGAAGAACTGGGCCCTCATGGGGGTCGCGTGCGGCGAGAAGGGTCGGGTCCACGTCACCGACATGGATCGGATCGAGAAGTCGAATCTCAGCCGACAGTTCCTCTTCAGGAACGCGGACATAAACGAGTTCAAGTCGGCCACCGCCGCGAGGGCCGCGGCGGGGATGAACCCGAACATGAACGTCGTCCACTACCAGGAGAAGGTCGGGTCCGACACCGAGGGCATCTTCGGGGACGACTTTTACGACAAGCTCGACGGGGTGTGCACCGCCCTCGACAACGTCGAGGCCCGCCTGTACGTCGATCAGCGCTGCCTCTTCTACCAACTGCCCATGCTCGAGAGCGGCACCCTCGGGACCAAGGGCAACACGCAGGTGGTCATTCCTGGCGTGACCGAGAACTACGGCGCGACTCGCGACCCGCCGGAGAAGAGCATCCCCGTCTGTACGCTAAAGAACTTCCCGAATCAGATCCAGCACACCCTGCAGTGGGCGCGGGATTACTTTGAGGGGGAGTTCAAGCAGAGCGGGGAGGACGTCAATTCGTACCTCGGCGATCCAAACTACGCAGAGTCCCTCGCCGGTCAGCAGAATTCAAAGGTCGAGACGGCGCTCGCTATACGCAAGACCCTCGTCGACGAGCGTCCGGTGAGCTTTGAGGATTGTGTCGTGTGGGCGCGTCTGAAGTTCGAGACGATTTTCAACAATCAGATACGGCAGTTGTTGCACAACTTCCCCGAGGATCAGGTCACTTCGACGGGGACCAAGTTCTGGTCGGGGAGCAAGAGATGCCCGAGGCCGCTGCTCTTCGACCTGACCGACAGGTGCGAGGACGCGAAGATGCGCAACCACTTCGATTTCATCGTCGCCGCCTCGAACCTCCGCGCGCATATGTTCGGCATCAAGGGCCGGACCGACGAGGGGTACTTCGTGGAGGTCTTGCAGAACGTCATCGTGCCTGACTTCGCCCCGAAGGAGGGGATCAAGATCGCAGTCTCAGAAGCGGAGGCGAAGGAATCCGACAATGCCGGCCCGTCGTCCACAGTCGTCGAGGAGGATTTGGATCAGATCCTGGCGAGCCTTCCGAAACCTGGCGCCCTGGCGGGGTTCAAGCTCAACCCCATCGAATTCGACAAGGACGTGGACGAGCACATGCTCTTCGTGACGGCGTGTTCCAACCTCCGCGCACTCAACTACTCCATCCCCACCGAGGATACGCATCGATCCCGAGCGATCGCCGGGCGGATCATCCCCGCCATCGCCACCACAACCGCGCTGGTGACGGGACTGATCTGCCTGGAGTTATACAAGATCATTGGCACGTCGCGGAAGGAGTTGAAGATCGACGCATACAAGAACGGATTCGTCAACCTTGCCATACCGTTCATGACTCTCAGCGAACCGACGCCTCCCGCAAAGACAACGGCTGTGGTCAAGGGGAAGGAGTGGCATTGGACAGCGTGGGATAGCCTGGATATGAACATGGGCGACATCACCCTGGAGGAGTTCGTCCGGTACTTCGAGGCCGAGTACAACCTTGACGTGTCCATGATAAGCCACGGCGTCTCCATCCTCTTCTCCTTCTTCGCCAACAAGAAGAAGCTCGCAGAACGAATGAAAATGAAGATGTCGGAAGTCGTCATTTCCGTCACGAAGAAGGATCTACCTTCCAATCAACTTTTCCTTATTTTTGAGATTATTGCCAATGACTTGGATACGGACGAGGAGGTGGAATTGCCCTATGTCAAGTTCCGTTTTCGTTGATCGGCGGGAGATGCGCAACCAGGGCTGATAAAATGCATCAATCATGTGGTGACCGAGAAGTCGAAGAAGTTCTCACATTTCACTTGCTAGTGCAACACGCAAATAATAAGTTTATGTTTCCACAATAGTATCCTCGAACATGATACAGTTAGTTAGACAGAGGCATGATGTGATCACCTCAGCTTCCGCTTCGCACAAGCCCGATGTTATCAATACTCTTGAAAGCTCATTTGACCATTTGAAATGGGAAACATAGTAAACGGATTCAGGAATACATGGGAGGTCACACACGATTAAATTGACTTGTTCAAACTAGACGCCATTGTGGTCGCTTGATCTCTATCATCACATGCAATACCCTCAAACCCTGGACAACACACAACTGCTGCTATACAAATTAATGTTTACAACATGCACTTTCTTTGCTTCACTTGTCTCTAGGTTCAAGCAACCTTCTTCGCCTGCAAAATAGTCCCCTTGATCTTCAAAGTAATGTTGTACTCTGGCTGCGTCTCCTTGACAAGAGACCACTCATAATCCATGATCAACCGAGCCAAGAATACTTCTGACTCGCACATCGCAAGTAACTGCCCTGGGCAAGACCGCCGACCAACCATAAACGGGACGAAGGCTGTCTTCATTTCCTGCGTGGGATTCATCCACCGGTTAGGGAGCCACTCATCTGGACGATCAAACGCATCATTGTCCCTCATGATGGAATATGAGACGAGACAAGCAATACTACCCTTCGGGATCGTCATAAGCCGCTCTCCTCCCAAGCCATCATTCCTGGTCACAAGCACGTCCTCCGGCACGATACGGGCTCCGCCTCCAGCAGCTACAGGCCACAATCTCATGGTTTCCTTAATGACACGTTTCAGGAGATGATTGTCCACAAGTCTTTTCTTGTCATTAGGGTCTTTAGATGCGCTGCGTAGCTCTTCTCGCAGCTGCGTCTGAACATCTTTGTTCTTTGCCAGCTCGACCAACGCAAAGCTGATAGTATGCCCAGCTGGAAATCAATGTCATGTGGAGTGTCAGGGGGGGGGAAGGTTATTACAGAATTCACCAATAAGTGCATGCAATAGTAAACTTACTCGTTTCAAATCCAGCAACGAAAAGCAGGTTCATGTCCGAAATTAACGCCTCAGCTCCGCCTATAGCTTCATATCTACCTGGTGTCATCAATTCGTTCAAAGCTATTGCCTTCTTTTGCTCATCCGCCGGCTTCTTATTGTGTGCTTCCAATACGTTTTGAACTAGCAATCGGGTATCCTGGACACAACGCGATGCCTCTCGCTTGGCGGCCCAGAGAAAAATCCCAATAGGACTTTTCCTGATCGGATTTTTCTCACATGCACTTCCAAATTCTTCAAAACTTTTGATGACATTGTGAAACATTCGTCCTGTTTCTTCTGGTGAGAAATCATATCCAAATGCAATCTTACCAATGGACTGAATGGTTGCCTTTTGCATATCCATAGTAATATCAACTTGCACAACGTCCCCTTGGTTCTTCCCCAGATTGTCAGCGATCCATTCATCCATCACAGCATGCATGTTTGTAAGCATGTTGTCCATGTTTGAATGAGAGATTCCGATCGAGACTGACTTTCGCGGATGTTTATATCTTTTTCCCTCTTCGCTAATAAAGCTTCTGCCACCCATTACACCATCAAAGAAGTCGTAAACATCTCTTGGCTTTAAACTGTTCGGATTTTCCAGGATTTCCCTAGCCACTTTCGGATCGCTGATGGTGAAATAGGTACTCGCAAGAGCGGCCATAAGTTGAGTTCCAAAATCTTGCCTTGATTACGTGACAAATATAGGCAATCTTCGTGAAAGTGAATAGAGTTGAAACGCTCAAGTGTTTCGAATAACCCCCAATCACACCGGGGAGGCAGCGGATATGGGTAGCATGTTTTCTTATCGGAACGTTGTCCAGCCCAAAGATACGCCAGAGCCGCGAATAGGAACGCTATCGCGGTCCACGCCCAAACGTTAGTAGTCCAGGAAACAGCCGGATCCAAATAGTGGAGGAGCTCATCCCTCCAGACGCCGCTTCCTGGTGCGGAGATGTTGCTGTAGCTCATGTGTTGGTAGTTGGTGTTCCGATTTCAATTCGTAAGCATTAGGTACGATACGGTACGTAGGTGTGTTAGACACTCGATATTTAGAGAGTCGATCGACCATTAAAACCGTGATAGCCCTCTCCCCCATCCGACCGCGAATAATATATTATCAATAGAGAGTACTTGACAAACGTCGAACCGCACTCAATCGTTTCGCCTCACCAGTGACGCCAGATCATGTCCTGGACTCGTCCTCCCCAACACGGCTGGAGTCTCGATGAAGTCAAACAGGGCAACGTTGTCGCCACATACTCACTCAAAGACATCATCCAAACTCACTACAATTCGAGGAACAACGGCGACGGTTTCGGCGTCACCTTCGGCCGCATCGCCGACGATCCCTCCCTCGTCGACATCGTCACCTCCCATGAGAGCTGCTCACGACGGCACGCGCGCATCGCCTTCGACCGCGATGGCACGCCTTGGTTGCGCGATATGGGATCGGGGAACGGAACCTTCGTGAACGAGAGGCGGTTGCCGCCAGAGGCCTGTGGGAAGGAGGATGCGACGAGTGGCGCCAATACCAATTTCGATTGCAATCGAAAGGGAAGCCGGGGAGTGATGCTCTTTCCTGGGGATGCGATCAGGTTCGGTGCGTCCACGAGGATCTACATCCTAGAGGGTCCGGAGGAGTTCGAGCGAGATGCCATCGAATTGAAGCGAAAAATGAATGCGGCTGCGGCGGCCGCTTGTCAAAACGAGCAGGAAGCTCCGCCGCCGCCGCCGACGGTGAATTATGATGCAGGATGCAGCTGGGGAATGGCAGACGACCTCTCTGATGCAGGAGATAAGGACCAAAGGTTTCAAGTCAAAGATGAGCGTACCCCACTGCCATCGATGGACAGCTTTTTCTACTCGCAGAACCCCAAGTATAAGATTCCAACCGTTCTCATCCAACTCCACAGCCAATTAAACGCAAAGATGCACAAGCTCCAATCCATCCAGACGGAATCTCAGCGAATATTGCAGAAGGAAAATATGGGCGTGGACCTGACCGACGGCCAGCGAGGGCAACTTGCTAAGAACGAAGAACGAATCGTCACGTTAGAGAAAGAAGTTGCTAATTTGAAAGACAGGATTGAAGATGGCATGTTTCGCGTAATTCACCCCGGCAAAGACCGCAGTAAAAGACCAGCGGACGAAGACCAATATCACTCTGTCGATGATGATGGGGATGACTTCTTTGATCGCACTGCACCCTCAAAGCGACAGCGGAAGGACGATGCTGCTGAATCCGAGGGGTCGCTGATTCAAAAGTGGAAGTCGCTGCTCGAGGGGCATGGGAAGCAACAACTTTTGGTGACTCGTGCACTTGAACGCTGTGCCCGGTTGCAGAAACAGATCGACAGCAGTGCCGAAGACGATGACGATGTCTTCTTCCTGAAGAATGATCTTGCCCTTGCAAGCAATGATTTGAGCAAGGCATCTAGGTGTGCGGAAGAGACCGTGAAGGAGGTTGACGTTGTCGAACACTTGTTGAAGATTGTGAATGCAAAATTAGTTTGGGATCGGAGAGAGGGTTTAATTGGCACAAATATTCAAAAGAAAGACGAGGCCTCGACAGAGGGGCTGGCTCACACCGCCCCAGATATTTTGAATGACGATTCAGAAATAATGCAACCGCCACCGCCTTCAGAGATGTCTCCTCCTCCTCTCTTGGCAGCACCGCAACCTGCTCAAAACGCTCCAGATATTTTGAATGACGATTCAGTAATAATGCCACCGCCACCGCCTTCAATGATGTCTCCTCCTCCTCCTCTCTTGGCAGCACCGCAACCTTCATCTCACGCCGAAAAACGAGTCCTTGGTCCGATGAGACCGCCTTCTCGTCCTGGTGATGGCACATTTTTTGTCGATGAGTCATCCATGTCACCACCCATTAAATTAGATACTGCGCAAAGGAAGAAGAAACCTCTATTGGGACCATCCAGCACCCTAGCCGTTTTGAAGCAAGCTTCGACCCAACCAAAACCTTCACCGAACCCTGGTTCCAAAAATTCCGCACCGCATACTAACGACGTTCAGGACAACGATGCGCAGAGAATGACATCATTTAATCCATTCGAAAAGAAAAAAGACGAATGGAAGGCACCAGTTGATCAAGACGGCAGCGGACGAACAGCCCTCCACGAAAAATTCAAGGGGCGATATTAGCAGCAACCAGTAAAACGGGGCCAGAGGGACGACGTTAACTTCATAACTTTATCATTATTACGTGTCTAGGAGAAACTGAAGATGGACGTGGCGACTGGCAAGCACGGCGAGTAATTGTTTTTCGCAAGCGGGTTTTAGTTGATCATAGTCTCGAGAGGGACATAACTAAATTTGAAAGAGAATATTATATCTTGCTTGTAGGTACATCATGCTCCTTGGGAGATATCAAGCTGGGAGAAACACCCCTTGCTCTCTTCAATTGATCAGAAAGACCCTTCCTCCCTCCCGCAGCCCTAATGACAGCAACTCGATTGAGTTGTTTCCCTTGTTGGATGTCACGTTTTGCCGCCGATTGCTGCTCCGCGCCTACGTTAGGTGGAGGTACCTTTGGAACCTCAATATTTTGCAAAGCTCTTTTCCCAACAATAATCGCGGCAGAAGATTTTTGAACCATTTCTAGTCGTTTCTTCAAGGAATCTATGGTCTCCTGATTTTTCATAGATTCAATCTTGTAATGACGAGTCTGCTTGAGGACAGACATGTACGCATCCATAGACACTTTGTGCGTCGAATCAGATCCAATCTTAGATTCCAACTCACTGATCCTGTGACAATACCCTCGTTCTAGCTCCTTCCATTCCAACTCTCGACGCTCTAAGGTGTCCTTCAATTCTTTGGAAGAACCTTGGCTCATTTCAAGGTCAGCGTAGAGTTCATCGATGTAAGCATGACTACTTTCGAGTTCGGTGCTCATTTCCTTCACCTTGGACGAGAGAAACGCTGCCTTGTCCTCTAATTTAAGAACATGTTTTCGAAGAGAATCACATTCGCGTTCACTCTTTCCCTTTGCTGCGTTCGCTTCTGCCAAATCATGTTCCGATGCTGCAAGTGCTTCGGCAAGCGCTTTGTTAGCCAACTTGGCAGATTTAACGAAGTGCTGCATTTTCTCCGCACTCTTGATCGCTGGAACCAATATTTCATATTTTGCGCGAAATTCATCTAATGTCGTTTCCAGGATTTCCTTATCGTGAGCGAGGCTTGAACATAGCATTTTCACGTTTTCTATCTCAGACTGAAGCTGCGAAGTCTTTTCCGCCTTTTTGTTGATAATATGGAGCTGCCGATCCAAGCGTTGAATTTCCCCACGGAGAGTGTGTTTCATCCTGTCGTATTCTGCTGTTTGTCCTCGATGAGCGGCATTCTCGGAAGCAGCGGCATCTTGTTGCTGAGACAGCTGTTTTGTCATGCGTTCGAGTTTGGCGGAGAGCTCGGCTTTGATTTCGTTTTGCTTCTCGACAAGGGAGTCTATTTCTGATGTCAACCGAGCATTTGAGGAGAGCGTCACGGCGAGCTTATCTTCCAATTCTACATAGCTTTCAAGAATATCATCTTCGTCTTTCGCTTGAGATTCCTTGTGTTCACGTTGCTCTGCAGCTATTGTACTCTCCGCCATGAAGCCTCGCGTCTCGTCTCCACCCTCCTCATTGCAATTTGTGTTAACAGCGTCCGCCCCATGCTTCCAATAATGCGACTCATCATCCAGCGTGAACAGCATCGATTCTGATAAATTCATATCCAGTGATGATTTCGACATAGAAATTGATCCGTAGGTCAATGAAGGAGATCCGTTTTGGTTTGCGTTTGCATAATTCTCCTCGCCATCATCCTTGGAATCATGCGATACGGTGACACTTTGTATGGGCAAATGGTAATTGCGCGTAATTTCCTCCTGTCGTGGATCAACATTCTCCTTGTCTGATCCATCATTATCTGGATAACGCAAGACCTTTCCTCGGGCTACTACTCTTGGTAGCAATTGTACCGACTGACCTCCGCCCGACTGAGTTTGCTGTTGTTCTTCATTAGGATTGCTTCTACTTATTTCTGTATGCACCCTTTGTAATTGCTTTTCGACCAATCGTACCAGACTAGGATAACGTAGATGCTTCCCTCTTTTGCCATTAGGTCGATGGCTAGTAGACTTATTGTCATCCGACAATAGGCAAAGAATTGTATTTAGCGTCTCAATGCAATTGCATGATTTGACAAAGTCGACGGTGAGAGCATCAGGTGAAAGATTTGACACGGAGGGAGAATGCAAATGGAACGAAATGGGACTATGGAGAGTACTTGCATCTTGAGGGTAGCCTAAATGATACACTGTCGTCCCAGAGGCTGACATGTTCAATAGGTTGGAATCGAATGCACTTGGCGACTTCTCTGGCAGCGGCACTCCTTTCAACTTCTTCGCCGGCAATTGCAACTCTTTCGCCATCGCAAAATTTCTCGGCGAGGACGTGGTCATTCTCTCTGCTTGTGTAGTAGTAGCAGCTGGAGGCAGTGCCGACGATTGCACTTCCGACTGTGTCGCCGTCACATGTTCGCGACTGTCGACCAACTTTGCATGATCGTTGAAGTCAAATGCTGTCAAAGACGATATCATCGTATTCATGATGTAATTTGAATCGCATGCATCATTTTTCTTGGATGGAGTGTGTCCGGCATGTTGCGCAAGGGGGCTGAAGAATTCCTCTTCATCGTCGTCCTCGTGGTCGTAGTGGTCAACCTTCCAATCACTTCCACGCTGCTTTGGTGTGCGAAAATCTTTCACATCTATGCTGCTGGTGGACTGGTCATCATCAATCGTGTTGCTGGCATGGTCATGATGAGGATGATCTCTGCTATCGTTTCTATGGGCCGACGTATCGTACTTATTTGTTTTCCATTCCTCTTCCTCCCAAACGGGCGGCAATCCCGTCTTCTGACCACCCGAACAAAAGTCGAAGTCGATTGCCTTCGGGTTTGACGAAGATGATCTTGGAACAAACCCATAACTCACATCACCAGATTCGATCGGGGATGTGGGAGTGTAAGATTCATCGTTGCTCATAGGAGATGAACCCTTGGGAGTTTTCGTTTTCGTTACATGACCGCCAGCAATCGACTGGGTACAGCGATGATTACCATGGGTAGAGAAGACGTTGGTGTTCGGGCTATGGTGGACGGCTGTTTTAACTCCTTCGCTTGCCAAGAGACGTGCCGTATCCAGCATAACTTCCGTGGAGTCATCTACATTTTCATCGCCGTAACTTGAATGCTGTCCATTCTGTATATTACCCCTTTTACTTTCATCCGCGTTCGTCGCATGATGGTTCGCAACCTTTGATACCAACTCGCCCTTGTGATTTTGATCTCGATGACTCTCGATATTAATAGAGAACTTGTTCGATCCATCACCACTGCTACTCCAACGGAGGGGATGATTTGCACAGTCCAAACCAACACTTTTCTTGATATTATCCAACGTATCACCACGTAGAATGGCGTGTATGGTCGAGAACTCATCGCTCATCTCGCTAATAGCACTGGCATTGGCGTCATAGTGACTCCTCCCTGGTGTGGATGCAGCGGACACCGGTGAAAATACGGAATGGTGTTGTTCTTGATGATGCCGATGCTCCTGTCGCGCACTTTTTGACCTCCCCTTCTTTTTGGCGCTCTGCGCGTGAAATTTAGGAGAAAATATGTTGTGTAAGATGCTGACGCTGCTTCCATCGGATGTCGATTCGTCCAATAATTGCGTAGGCAAGAATACGAGATCGTTCTTCCTTCCACCGCCACTCAAGCCCACTGGAAATCTCTCGTCAATATCATGTATCGCGTGATTTTCATTGACACTGAAAAAGGACCTTAACTTGGGCGATATCGCATCCAGAGCCTTGACTTGGCCGGTGTGGACAGAGCTACTGATGCAACTACTCGCAGCGCTGCTCGAATCGTAGGAGAAGCTACGACCAAAGTTCATGGATACGAACTCGACCTTTCGGTCGTTACTGCTTCTTTGGGGATGATTCTCCGCACTTTCTGGTGGAGTGGTAGCTTCGGAAATGATTATTGCCACTGCTGGTGGAGGTGGAGGTGGAGGTGGAGGAGGGGATGGAGTGGCGGCTCGATGGTTTTGCGGCCGAGGTGCTGTCCGATGAGTACCGGGATTCCATTCCTGTTGCTGATGTTGGTGTGATGCCGAAACATTACGAGGTGCGGCTGGGGTGCTATCATCTGGAAAGTATCGGTGCGAATGCTGCGGTGGAGGGAGTTGAACATGGCGAGGAACGGGAGGCGGCGGTGGCGGCGCCATCGACATCGGCCGAGGGGGTGGTGGGGCCAGTGAAGGCACATGCTTCCTTGCCGTCATTGGTTTCGGGCCCAGCTCCTTGGTTGTCGTGAGATCAGTTATTACCAAATCATTCGAGGAGTAATACTCCTTCTATCTGGCAATTCGAACTGCATTCAATGCCATGTTGGGCATGCGATTCAATAACGTTGTTCCGTTTTTGGCGCGCGTTGGGCAACGGCTGATTTATGCCAACTAATTCCCACGTGCTTCTCACACTAAGAAAGGATTTAGTTTTACGATAAAATATTTTGGTATTAAGCTTCACAACTCATAATATCATCAGATACATCGCCGCCGCCGCCCCCATCGACCTCGAGGACGTCGGCACCCTCCTCATTCCCACGCCATCACGACCGCGTCCCCACTAGTCAGCGGCCGTCGCGCGCCGCTGTCTTACACTGCACTTGTATCACAAGCTGATCGAAACACATGAGATTTGACGAAAAACGAAAAAGACTTGACTCCACCACGGCCTCGCCGGCTGGATATTTTTGTTGCAATGGTGACAAATAACCACGACCGACCCCCATCTACACTTTTCGAAAACAAAATTACGCGATAAATAATGACCACCGCGCACCATAACGAACAGCATCCGGCCCCGTACGACGGCGTACTCCCATCCCAAATTCGAACGCTGCGCCTCTTCCTCTCCCACGCCCCCACCCGCACGCCCGCAATCGTCCTCTACGTCGCATCCTTCGGTGGGGCCCTCCACGCGGCCGTCACGACCTACTACTACCTCGCCGTCGGCGCCACCGCGACAGACATTGGACGGCTGGGATTCGTCATGAGCGCGGGGGCGCTCGTTGGCGCGCCGCTCAGCGGCGCGGCCCTCGACGCGCACGGGCCGTGGGCGCCCCTGAGCGTCACCGCCGCCGCGTGCGCGGGGGGGTGCCTCTGGAGGGGAATGGCGACGTCAGTGTCATCGCTGCGGATGGGCGCGGTGCTGCTGGGATTGGGCGTTAACATGTGGACGGTGGTGCTGGGGCACCTCGTCAAGTCCTTCCCCCCGAGCATGAGGAGCGAGGTTCTGTCGGGGTTCGGGGTGCAGATCGCGGTGCTGCAATTGGTGGGGAAGGGCGTCTTCCCGATGGCGGAGTATTTTTTGCATCAAATTGTGGGGTTGGAAGATACGTTGCTGAGATATAGGATACACATGGGAATTTGCACATTCTTCTGCTTCTACGGCACGTTCGCGTTGTTTTGGGATAGGAAGAACGTGACAGGTGGGACTTTTGGCACCGTTGAAAGCGACAGTCTAACCGATGCTATCAGGTGTAGACAGAGGCATATAGATGCGTTGGATGACTTGGAAGGGGGGGGTCATTCTACTGCCAACAGTCTACAATCAGCATCGGTATCCCTCGTTCTACCTTCTAAAGAAATTGAACTTGTGTCTATGTCGAATCATGATGATTCAAAGTCCGTTCCCTCTACACCCTTAGATTATTCAGGGAAGAGCCTCAGCACTTCATTCATTTACTCGTCATCGACATTTCTCAACGAGACAGGCCCATTATCTTTACAGGTTGACAAATCAAGAATGCTCAGAACGAAAGAGAGCAACAGCACGCAACAACGCAAACAGTTCGCCATTACGATCACACTAACTCTCGCACTTCTCCTACAATCCGTGGCTTCGACTGTCCTTTCTGTCCTGTGGCCCCTGTTGGCTCACGATCGATTCAACCTCTCTGCCCATACCTTCGGCATATTTACGTTCACGTCTTCTCTCGCGTCGGCGGGGGCGGTGGCAGCTTTCCCGATCATTGAGAGATTGGAGAAAATAGGAGGAAGAGTCCGATGTGCTGCATGGGGCTTTGGGGCGTGCTCGGTGTTTTGTCTATTGTTCTGTTTTTGCTCGTTCGGCGATCTCTGGAGCGAAGTTGAGATGAATCTCAGCGGGGTTGATTCTGGCAATGGCAGTGTCGATAGTAAAATCAACGAAGACGAGGGCGTCCTTCAGCAACTCCATTCACGGAATCAACTCGGACTTCATGCCCTCACCGCCATTGCTTTTCATGCCACTCTTTGCTTTCTTGAACCAAGCCTGAAATCAATTCTTAGCCTCGTTGTGAATTCGTCACCAATTGCGCCAGCATCAAAAGGGTCATCATTGGGTGGGACTATGGGATTCATGCAATCATTAGGCAATATAGGAGGAATGGTGGGAAATATAGCGGGCACAGTTCTGTACAAGTTTTCAAAGGATATCGCCTCTAGTGAAAATGCCGAGCGGACGATACGAGGGCAAACATTCATCCAAGGAGGATCGTTACCGTTTGTGGTACTAGCTTTTATGATGGCTGGAATATCCATACTGATTTGGCAATTGGAGGAACCAGCAGAAAATGGAGAACACAAGGTCAGTATAGAATCTGTGGAGGATTCCGAGGAAGACAGATCCGGATGCTGTCTAGCACTGCGAGAAACAACATATAACTTGAAGTTGGACTGATGACCGTGATATTACTTCCGTTGAATCTTTATTTTTGACATGAGGCTTTGTTGTACTACACTGGTCTTTTCAACTTAGAATTTGTTCACTTGCGGGAGCAATTGTGCGAGGAAGAGCTGTCCCGCACGCCCGCAATCATCCCAATCATGGGCAGGAACAGTCACAGGCCCCCAGCATCGTCGGCGTTGCCATTACGTTCGGCCATGTACTGCAGGCATGATACGCAACCGCGGCGTCGAGCTCGTGAACTCCCGGTGAATGCCAACGTCCGACGATCTGTAGTGACAGTTTGGGGGACTCCTACATTCGGTAAAGTTGAATTTACAGTATGGGCAACTCTCACTCAAAAATTGATCATTATCAAGAACTTTTCTGGTGAAAGTGGAGCATGATGGGCAGTTGATGTTTGGAGGCATTACAACCTTACCTCCATGTTTGTATGTTCCAACGACATTAACCCAGACCAGTTGTTTCCCGATTGCTACGTGTTGACATTGCACAATTCACCAACAAGAGTTCTTCCGCCAATCAAATACTACTGTGGACACTAATCCCATAAAAGCAAACGTCCTGATGTTAGAGTTTGAAGAATCAAGCCCTGATCTTACTGTATCCAACAAATCGAAGTCACTACCAAAATTGTGATGAAAAATCAGTAGCATCAATTTGTTGGCTCTGATTAGGAATATCATTTGTTTGAGAGCCAAAACATACTTCACATTGAGACTTTCCTGCCTACATTATTATATTGCTTTGTCTTGACACAACAGGAGGAACACACGTCGCGACCACAGGAGTTGTAGCACGGAGGCCTTGGGTCTCATAACCACAATTCATCCATTGGTGCCAAAGGAACTGACACACATAAAATCGCTTGGTTGGCAAGTGGTATTCTCTCTGTAGTTCATTCACCATTTTCTTATAATCCAGAACAACATCATCTAAGAGTACTGCATCCTCATAATCCACGACAATATAAATATAAACTTGTTTTGCCTGTACCCTTCATGGCTTCCTCCACACCCTCTTTAATAACCAATACATCTTGATGGTTTTTGATTTGCATACCACGGAATGGTTACAACGTGGCCTTGCTTTTGGGGTGCTAGTGCGCACGTTTACGAGATTTTTTCGTTGTCCGAAAGTTGCGATCAGGAGGCCGATTCAAGTTAAATCAAATGTAATGGTAATCAAGTCATTAAACGATTAAATGTTTTATTAAACCCCCCAACTAAGTTTCCAAAAAAAAATTTGTTTTGCTTCTCATAATTTTGATATGGCATACCCCTATTGTTAACACAGCTTAACCCCTATGGGTTCGGGTGGAAACGAAAACTCCCACCCCGTAGATTTCATACAGTAGGAATAGTACCAGAAATCCGTCGAGCATCAACTCAACTCTCCCCACAAACAGCATCACCATGGTGACCCGTTTGCCCCCCCTACGGCGTTAACTAAATGAATCACACCAATCCGACGCGTGGGTGGCCATCCAAAGGGGTTGGCTGAGGGTGCTGTCGCGGGGTTTCACATAAATAGTTGAATTAACCGTGTAATTAATTGAATTGTACTGCAACTTGTATTTTCTACGAATCGCTCACCCGTCGTCGCAAATGGTGGCTGAAACGGCATCCATCGTTGACGGTGGGCGCCCAAACAATACTAGTTAATAGACTAATAACATAAGAAAGAACAACGCTACGTCTATGCTTTTTAGTTTAAATATTTTATTACTATGTTATTTAGCTATGGTGATGGGCAACAACAAATTGACGACAACAAAAAATGAAGGCAAATAGCTGGCAATTTCAATTGCCATGCGGATGCGGCGGTACGATGCCCAATAGAGCACATCCCGGGCTTCACTAGAAGCCACTGGATGTTGCCATCGGGCGAGTGCTCGCATCACATCTCCGTGGCGGAAATGTTGACGATTTTGGTCGAAGACATAAAACGCTAACAAAAAATCTTCTTTTAGCTAGCTAACCTACGGTAGACCTAAGCCAAAACCTATGAGAATTTTGAACCCCAAGTTGGACCCTCTACTTAGCTCATCAACGCGACAAGCTTCATTTAAATATGAAACACCACAATTGTAGCTGACAAGCTCACAAACATTTTTTATCTATCAAACACTGTGAGCGGACAAAAATTGAAATAGTTATTAAGCAATCACGATGCATATGTGCGCCACTAGTGGTAAAGCTGTTACGGTTAACTTTGATCCTTTGTTCTACAAGGGAATCATACATGCTAGATAGCTGGCTTTTACCACTAAGCCATCACACGTGTGATGGCTTAGTGGTTCTAAAGCCAGCTATCTAGCAAAAGTGTATAACTCAGGCACTCCCCTCCCCATATTGGTTCAGTATCCGGTGATGGTCATATGCAGTCTCCAGGACTATCCAGTTGATATGCCTGAGATATCCTCGAGTGACCAAACAAAGTTTGCTCTGGCCGGGACTCCAACACGGGTACACACCCTTGCTAGACAGCTGGCTTTACCACTAAGCCATCACACAGCATCAACGCAGAGCGCAGAAGACGGCGGAAATTGGGCTGTGGCCTGGCCAAGGGCAATAGCTGTGGTGACAGCAATTCACAAACACAAATGAGATGTGGGAATGCTCCATTGACCGAGCAAAAATAATGGAAGTAATTATAGTTGCATTGAATAAAATATAGTAGTAGACATGAGAAACACCCTGGAGAATGCGTGTGAAGTTCCATGGAGCTTGGAGTGAGCATGGAGCGTGGAGGGGAACATGCGTTGGAAGGCTGGTGTAATCAATAGCATCAAAAATTGACGTCATCATCTTCTAATAGACGTATTTTTGCTTTGTCTTCTTGATTCTTGAGAACATGTGACATCATTTTTTGTTGATCCTGGAAGACACGCGTTTCTGCTTCTGCCAAAAATAATAAAATCAGTCCAAAACAATCAGTTCAGAAAAAGCAGGCGGGGCGGGGCGGGGCGGGGCGGGGCGGGGCGGGGCGGTTGACATAGATGCTGCTTTGATTGTCCAATTCCAGGAATCTCCCTCCCACCTTACGGACCGCGGCCATGATTCCATTATAAAAATGAAATGAAATGAAACAATCAAATGTTGTGTGAGAGAAGCTTTTTGATGGGGCACATCTCAAGTGGGGGGAGTGGGGTGGGGTGGGGGGTGGGGGGGGATTAAGCAATCAAGAGAAAACCACAACGATAGTATGCCTCCCGAGACATAGGAATAATAAATACCAAGAGGCAGAGATTAAGATGCTCGCTGCATCCAACAGTATAATATGACCCAGCCACTCCCCTTGAACATGATACATTCGTGTGAAGCAAGTATACACATTCATCTCCATCTTCTTCATCTCTTCTCTCACCTTGGAAAATTTCCAACTTGTTGTTCCTTGGACATTTGTCGTACATACACTATATATTAAAGTATATGTATGTAATATTATTATTAGGGAGAAGGTGTATGAATATTATGAAAAATGCGAGACACACACTACCCCACAACATGCANCACTACCCCACAACATGCATTCGTGGATGGGGGGGGGGGGGGGTGGAGGGGAGGCTGCATTATCATCGCCCCACCCTAGCCCCCTCCCAACATTCTCCAACATGATCATTATTATTTTCCAATTCTTGTTGCATACCTTATATTGACAAAGCCAAGAGTCCGGTATTTGACATTCCTCAGATGGCATTGCACGCCCTGCCCTTGGCCGTTCAATACGCCACGTATCGTCGCGGACGTGATGACCACCCCCAGCCCCGCCACAGCGTAATTCAGCTGCTGAGGCTGCTGGGGGGATGATAACACTACCGACAACACCGACGATGACGACGACGACAACAACAACAACAACAACAACAACAACGGCGGCGTGGAGGTTATTATAGGAGGAGTAGGGGCCACCACCACCTCCGCGTAATTATAATCCTCTTGGTGATTATTCATGTTCAAGGTCGTTGACTCTTGTAACCTCTTTTTTGTGTTGCAACTTCTTGACATCTTGTTGATTTTTTTTGGTTTTACGTAGAATGATACCTATCTACCTTACGTTAATATCTCTTTAACCCTTTCCTGCCGCCAGCCCAAAGTAACTATTTTCAGCCGAGTTGAATGTAGGAACTCGTAAATGTTGTATTGACGCCAAAATAACCAGAATCATGCATCACACACCTTTGATTACAACCCTAATACTCATGCTGTGCCACAAGTTGATGCATTGTTGGAATCAGTGATACAAGGGCCTCATTCTGAGTCACTTTGGGTGGGTCACTTGTGTGGTGCATAATGGACTTATAGGTCTACATCTTTGTATTTCAACGATAGGAATTGGTACTACACATTGTAACAGACCCAAAAATTACCCTACAAAACAATGTATGTCTGCTACAACAATAATACTCATGCTGTGCTCGAAGTAGATGTGTCATTGGAATCCCCTATGCAAGGGCTTCGGGCTTCATTCTGAGTCACTATGGACGGGCATGTTGTATGGGTCAACATCCCCTTTTGATACACACAATCTTACATACGTAACTCTAAGTCTACGTAGGAACATGTAAAATTTGTACTGACATCCTAATTGTAACGTAAACCCGGTAGGAATGCGGCATGCGGTTACCCAAACTCGGGATCACTACGCAAGCCACTCTAGGTAACTACTAAAGTAGGGATCTAGGTGGGTCCCATAGCGACCTGAAAGAATAATGGCTTTCACCTCTGACAAAGCTAAAATTTGGCTAGTAACCAGGGAACGATGTAGGGTACATATATAAAAAGTAACCCACATGTAACAATTTTCATATATGTAAGGATTTCTGTCTATCATAATCATAACCCCATTGTTACCATTTCCGCTTTATTCACATTTCCGCCGCCTTGGCCGCCTGACGCCTGCCCCACACCACGCTGTCGGCGGCTGCCGCCACCCTGCCGGCCGCCACCGCTGTCATCGTCATTGTTGTCATTGCTACTGTCACCATCGTCGTCCCCCGTGCCGTCGCCGTTGCCATTGCCGTTGCCGTTGTCGTCGTCATTATTGTTATCGTTGTACTCGTCGTCAGCACCGCTGTCACCGTCACCGTCATCATCGTCGTCGTCGTCACTGCTTTCGTCTTCGTCGCCATCGTCGTTACCGTTGCCGTCACAGTCGTTGTTGCCGTCGCCGTTGCCATTGCCGTCCCATTTGTTGATTGTTGTGTCTGTGTCAATGATGTTATCTTCTCCTCCGCCACCGCTGCCGCCGCCCATCGTCATCATCATAACAGCGGCATCCGCACGTGAGAACGATTGTGGATCGGGCGGTGTCGTTTCCCCTCTTCAGTCCTCTGCGTCCTCCTAGCTGCTGGACAATGATGACTTGTGCGACGTCAATGGAGCACTGATCAACAACAACAGCAACAAGCAGCGCAAAGCAAGGGAGAAGTCAAGGCGGGTACTAAAGGGGGTACTAGTAACCCCTGGAAGGCAGCAGTAAATAGCCAGGACCCTTCATCATGTTGAAGGAAGCTTAACCACTGGGGGATTTTTAATGGGTGGTCAGGGTCTAGGAGATAGACATGACCAAACTATTGGCGGACAGTGAAAAGCAAGGGGAATCGAGAAAATGCATGCAATAGGGGCAAGTCCCAGAGAGGACAAGTACCCCGGGAAGGCAACAGTAAGTGACCGGGACCCTTCAGCATGTTGAAGGAAGCTTAAACACCGGAGGAAATTCAATGGGGCGTCGGAGTCTAGTTTAAAATACCCTACAAGCCCCCGACAGGCTCTTTGAAGGTGTTGCATGCCCCAGCGCGCCGGGGAGGGATCCGGCGCGCGTCACAAACCAAAATCAACAACTTAGAAACCGATGAGTTTGTTAGCAACCCGCCATTTTCAAAAATTTGGTCTACTTCCTGGCGGGAAGAACGATTAGCGTTTTTAAAAAAATCAATTTAACATTTTATTTTTAAAATTATTTTTCAAATTTAGATCACTCTGTGCAAAGCCTTTTTTTTGAAAAATAATCAACCAAAACTGAACCCTTATGTCGGCGTCATTTCTTTTTTCCGTTGCTAATGTTTTGATACCGCTTCCTAAGTATTTTCCTTTTGGATTTAATCTCTATGGATTCCATCGCTCCTTGGTTACCATACCTTCCATCCTCTCTCCTCATCTTTCGCAAGAAGGAAAGACCGAATCGATGCCCCATTTCTCTTTTTCGCAGCTAACTAAACTTATCTCAATTCAAAATTGCCTATTTGTCTTTTTTTTGCAGCAATGATCCTCCTTGGATGCCTTGGATCGATGTCGCCCGAACACCCCACCGCACCGCGATGCATTGGCAGTATTCACACATGATTTCATTGTAGTCACACGATAGCGATCGAGGAACTGGAGACGGATTTGGAACAATTCATTGTGAATACTGGTCGAAGCAAAGACGATGTTCATACCGATTACAATGCTTACTGCGCTCTGAAAAAGAGGATTGATAATCCCGACTCACTCCATGATGATGATGACATTC
>JALLOS010000040.1:0-20737 GCA_036939435.1 Stephanodiscus minutulus
CGCAGGCGCAACTCTACTGGGCTGGCCGAACTATGGGGTGGATGGCCGATTGAACAAGAAAAGAACGTTGCCTCGCTCGGATTCAAAAATACTACAGTTTCCAGTTCAATTAATCAAAGGAAAAATCTATTCCTTCAGTTCGAGAATTACAGTATTTTGGGATTCTCGTAAGTCTATCGTCGTAAGAATGTAAGATGGCGGAAATCTAGATTATTTATCCCTCGAATCAATCGAACTGGAAACTGTAGTAATTCGCTCACATTTTTTCAACGAACAAACCAACGCGGACGCCGCTCCCAGCGACGCAACTCAGCAATAACTCTATCATAATAATATCATCTCTATCCAAACCAACCTCCAATCTCTGACCATAGTATGGATCGTCAATCAAGTGACGCAGCAATGGTAAGTGAAGCGTGAGTGGAAAGTTCAGAGAGAGAGAGAGAGAGAGAGAGAGAGAGAGAGAGAATGGTATGGTGGCCGTCTACATATCGTTTGGCATTTATCGCTTCTTTTCCTCGAGAGAAAAGCTTCTTCGTCTAATGGTGCGAGTTTTTCGTCTCTTCGCAAATTAAACTACCTTCACACACGCGCGGGTGCGCTTATGAGCAGCAAACGCCATCCAAATCAAGGCGGGCGTTCGGGACCCGCCTGTCGGCGAACAGTCCTCTGCCATCGCAGCGGGAACAGCAGCAGCAGCAACAGCCATCCTTGTCAAAATCGACGACGAAGAAGAGGCTCGAAAGCATTAGCGAAACGGCGACGAGCGGCAAGAAGAAGAAAGAGAAGAGGCCCCAGTCTCAGCAGAAAACGGGCGATCATGCAATTGCGGAGAGGAACTCTGCAACGTCTGCGCGTAAGCTCCCTCCTTCGACGACGACGACGACGACGACGAGGAGTATTGACCGGAGAGGATTGGCGACTGCTGCCACTACTCCTGCTTCCACGCTGCGACCATCAGCAGCAGCAACGCCACTGTCTGCTCCTGGAAGTGGCGATGTACAGAAGGGATTGAATTTGATGCACCATTTCAATTATTCCTCGCCATCGATGGGCGACGCTGATGATGTTAATCGTTATGATGACGGCCAGGAGGTAGCGTTTGGAAGAAGAAGGAGCAGACTTTTTAGCCCAGAGGGGGGAGGAGATGGAATTGGAAAAGAAGATGCTCCCGCCGCAACGGCCACGGCCGCCTCTTCTTCTTCTACTTGGACGAACTTCACTCCAAAGATAATGTGGCAGAGAGAAGACCGAGGTGGTGGCGGCAAAGCGGCTACTGCACCGTTATCCTCGTACCACCAATCCACGAGTGCCGACACATGGATGAATATCGCGTCATCCGCGTCTTCATCAGGGTTGGCAACATTCCCATTATCAGCATCATCATCATCGTCGGCACATTCTACTACTGCCATCGATAGCGTAACCACCTCTCTCTTGCACCCTCCTTCTGAACAACAACATAAAAAAACATCATCAACAACGTTTTCATCATCGTCTTCCAAGAAAGTTTTATTCGCATCATCACCATTGTATTCATCACCGCGATGGCCTACTGCATCATCATCGCCATCTCCAGCTGCATTACCAGCTTTGTCGTCATCATTCGTAGCTGCAGGAGCAGGACCAGCCATACCCTCCCCTTCTTCAGCCGTAGAAGAAGCGTCCGTCATAATATCTTCAGCCGTAGCAGCAGCAGCTGCTGCATCTTCCAGTAGCAGTGTTAATGCTTTCACGTCAGAAATACCGACTGCACTATCTATTGGACCATCAGAATATGCCATTCAATACCCGGCAGGAGAAACATCGCTGCATTTGGAATTCGAGCCGGTGACGCTAACGTCGGGAAGGATGACGGGATGCGGCATCGCTAAGATATTGCCCGAATTTTATGACAAGATGAATTCGAATGCCATTAGGTACCTGCCTGAGCCTCTTCCTCGTGACAGCATCGGCAGTAGCGCCATCGCCAATCATGATGGAGGGGGAGGAGTCAAAGAAGGAGAGGGAGAAGAAGATTCAGCAGCAGATGCGAAGACATCGAAGTTGATGTTACAAGTCAACGATCTTGTGGTATCCATTAACGGCATATCCGTCCTATCCCGTAAGTACGATATCATCATGGAGCTGCTGCATCACGAGCGGTTCCATAATACCGATAGGATCATCGTATTCCGTTCCATCGAGAAACTGTGGCATAGTCGTAGAGGCAGCAGTAGCCATCATTTCACGAGGAGGACAATGCGTAATCTGCGCACCGGGAAGAGGATCGCAACGGCGTTGAATGATTACGTTGTGTTGATGGAAGACAACAGTGAGTCGTTGTTACGTACGTGGGTGGAGACTCCCACCCAGGTTTCTGTGGCTCAGAATAGGAAGAGTAGGATGATGGGTGGTGGGGTTGGCGGAAATGCTATTTCTACGGATGAAAATGATGATAGTATTACAAGATCCACGCGGAATTTTGCAAATACTTCTTCTGAAGCTGGCTTTGACAAGAAGGGTAGTGATCGAGGAGGAGACGGACAACTACCTTCTAGCAGTAACGACCAATACGAGAGAAGCAATGGTGATGGTGGAGCAGAGAATGAGAAGCGTGATAGTATTAGCGAAATGGCTACGATTGTGAGAGCCATCGAAGTAGAAGGATCAACAGCAGTCGTGTTCACATCGTCGTCACCAATGAATTCTTCTTCCAAGGCCACAATGTTAACACCAAAAGTCTACGCTACCATCAGAACGCCATCGTCAACAGCATTGGGCAGTAGCAGTATCCCTTGGGGAGGAGTCGATAGGAGTCCATTATTTTCATTCTCACCTTCCAACGTCAAGAGAATATTGGGTGGCGGTAGTAGTAGTATGAGTAGAAATGTTGATTACTTTTCCCCAAAGACGACAAAAGTATATACAACACCGTCGTCATTATCATCTACAATGACCTTGACGTCGTCGAAATTCCAAGGTCACGGAGTCGAATTATTCTCGCCATTAGCAGCAGCATCGATTGCGACGAAGAGCTACACAGGCAGGAGCAGCAGCAGGCAACAACAACAACGGGACAAGGACGACAATATGATAACGCCTGCCGAATTCGATATTCGATTGGGTGATCATAAATATGGCAACAGATATAATACCAGCCCCTCTCTATCGTCCCACATGATGGAACGCATTGGCAAGGCTCTTGTTGGAAAAGAAATTCTTGGGGACGTGGGAGAGGACTTTGAACACTCACTACGCTTAAAGAAGGCTTGCGTCGAGGAAATAAAGTATGCTTACTTCCTACTATTGATTGGAGAAACAAAGCAACGTGCCGTTGATACAAGGGAGCATTTGCAGAGTGGTGAATTATCACCGAAGGATGTTACAAATCAGAGCCATCTCCAAGAAGTAGCAGCAGTGGCCCAGGAAATAGGATCTGCCAGCTTTCCATCAGAGGTTAAGGTGAATCAAAATGCTGAGAGGGGCGACACGCAGAAAATCACGATTGACATGCAATTGGGAATAGACGATTCCAATACGAGAGTGAAGAAATCGGAGAAATATGTGTTAGCATTGAAACAGGGGGAACCGAACCTGTCACTTAAAGATCAGACAATCAAATTATCGCCGGATGTGACTGCCTCTGACACTAGTAAAGGACACGATAGAAGCATCAGTGACTTGCATACACGGATATCCAGGCTAATCGCTGAGTCGGCCACAGAAAGGGCGAGTTTCAGTGTGCGCGATGCATCACATGCTGAACAAGTACATGCCCTCGAGGAAAGACTGTTATCCGAGGAGCAAATGGTCTTTGAAAGTAAGAAGAATCATGCAGCCATCGTCACAACGTTGGAACAACGTAACACCGTCATTGAAGCAGATCGAGACGATGCGCGTCTAGAGCTGGAGAAGGCTCGACTGGCTATGGTCAATGCTAGGAATGATGCTGATGCGACATTGACGGCCATGGATGAGGAGAGACTGAGCTTCCATCGTCACGAGGAAAATCTTGTAAAACAGGCCAGTAGTCTTGAGAAACTTGTTGAAGCGAAGCAGCAAAAGGTTGATGACAGCACGAAGTCGCTCACTGCAATGGAGTCAGATCGAGATGTTGCACTTCAAGAGCTAGAAAGGGAACGTTTAGCCCTATTGGTGCTGGCGGCGGAGTCAGCAATCCGTCAGGTTAGCTCCAGTCAGCGAGACGCCTCCCACACTGAACAAGTTCGTGTCCTCGAGGAAAGGCTTGTAGCCAAAGAGAACGTCGAATCGGATCGAGAGATGACTACCCAAGAATTGGAGAAGGGACGACTGGCACTATCTTGTGCAGAGGCTGTAAGGGATGAGCTCAAAACCGAATTAGACAAGGCGCAGTTGGCGATTGCCCTTCTTGAGTTAGACAAAAGTGAGGCTGTTTCTAAGTCACTGAGCTTGGAAGACATTATTGTCAAAATGCATAAGGTAACACATGAAACGAATTCCAAGAACAGTCAGCTTAAGATCGAAATTGAGGAATGCACAGCCAAGTATGATGCCATCAAGTCGGAGAGGAGAGATAGTCTGGACAAGTTGGAGCGCATCGCTTGCGAAAAGGAAGAAGTCGAGGCCCACCTCAGAGAGTCCTACGATAAATTTGCAAGGCTCGAGGAGCAGGTCTTCGCCACGAATTCCAAGAACAGTCAGCTTAAGATTGAAATTGAGGAATTTACTGCCAAGTACGAAGCCGTCGAGTCAGAGAAGAAAGAATGTACGGATAGGTTGGAGCGAATCACTAGCGAAAAGGAAGAAGCGGAGGCTCAGCTCGGAGAATCCAACGACCAACTTGCAAGGCTCGAGGAGCAGGTCTTCGCCACGAATTCCAAGAACAGTCAGCTTATGATTGAAATTGAGGAATTCACGGCCAAGTACGAAGCCATCGAGTCAGAGAAGAGAGATAGTCTGGACAAGTTGGAGCGGGTCGTTTTCGAAAAGGAAGAAGCCGAGGCCCAGCTCAGAGAATCAAATGGCAAACTCCAAAGGGAAATCACATCGCTAATAGATTCTGATTCTGAACTCAGTAACATCATCAAAGAGCTTGAAAACGAACGAGAGGTCTACCAATTAAATCTTGCCAAACTGGAATTGGCAAGCAAATCCGCTGACGCTGAACGTACTGAACTGATAGCTCGCATCCGTAGACTTGAGCTTGAGATTTCAGAAAGAAAAGTTTCTGAATCAGAAAATCAAATACAGGTTCAATCATTGTCATCTACTCTCAAGGCAGCTCATGAAGAGTTGTCACTCCTAAAATGCAATCGACTACAATTATATGATCTTATCACTGATCTGAAAAGTGATTTTACCCTCAGCAAAGCAAAGAGTGACGAGGATCGAGACTTATTTCAGAGAATCACATGTACCCTCAATGATGATATAATATTGCTGAAGTCAAACCTGTTAGCCGCTGAAAAAGAGACTGCTAATGTGCAGGCCGCAGTTCAGGCACTGACGTTAGACCTGACAACGAAGGAAAATGCTTTCGTCTGCCTGCAACAAGTGTCCAGCGCCGAAAAAGAATCCTTGACATTTGATCTGGAATCAAAATCTGCTGAAATGGCTGCTCTTCTATTAAGTCAAAAGTCTCTTACAGATCATATTAATGATCTTGCAAGAAAGCTTGAAGCAGCAACGAGTGATGCCGTGAACCAAAACGCAAATCTCATGGCTGAATTGAAACAGCTGTCTAAGCAGCTTATCGAGTCAGATAATGAAACCCAACAATACAAATCAATTTGTACTGATCTGAAGTACAAGTTGGAAACTGCCGAAGCTCTCCTAGATGAAGGTGACGCTGAAATTCAGGGCCTGAACGCAGTCAGTGAACTCCTAGATAAAAAGGTAATCGACCTCCAGGCATTGCTGAGGAATGCCGACGATGCTGTTACCCATCTGAAAGGCGAAATAGAATCACTTGCGATTGAGAAGGAGTCGATGGCAAATCTGATGCAATCAGAAATTGATGCTTTGCGAGAGAGAGGGCGTTACCTCATCAGTCAAATGAAGATCACTGAGGAATTACCGGACTGTTCTCGCAACGAACTTCAGACAAAGCTAGCAAAGTCCCAGGATGATGCCATTCAAAGCAAGGCACTCGTTGCTGATCTCAGATTTAAGCTGGAATCCGCAGACAACTCTCGTGTTGAGGCCGAGGAGGAGACTATGGCCGCAGAACTGAGGCCGAGTAATTATATGCAAATAATGACAAGTGTCGAAGATGGTCATAAACTTGAGCAGGCTTGGAAAGCCTCTAGGTTGGAGATGGATATTGCCAAATTGAACTTGTCGCTCAAGATGAAAGAAGTTGAAAATGCTTCATTGTTGTCACAACTACGAGAATGGAAAATAACGTTTGATGATCTCACAACTGGACTACGGCAGGCAGAAGCACAATGTCAAAGCAATACTGAGAACCACGAATTAAAACAGGATGAGCTTATTTTGCGGAACAATGATTTGACCACGAGTGTCGAGAATCTCTCTGCTCATGTACAACACATCGAGGCCAAATTACGCCGAGATAAGCTATCACACGAAGTCACTCAAGGTAAACTTTTGAAGGACATTCGCGACCTGCAGAATGTTGTCGCTGGCAACAATATCAAGTGCATTCACTTGGCCAATGAACTTGAAGCAGAGAATTCCGAGTATCTCAAATCTGTGAGGGAAAAGGACTTAGAATTGGAAACTATGACTTTAGCCATCGAATCAAAGGAGGATGAGATTTGCCGCCTGAAGAATGTAGTTTCATCTGCAAATCAGTCCATATACTTACTACAATTTGAAGGAAATGCGACAGTGGGTGCTCTGGTCACTGAGCTAAATAATGCACGCAAGTCGTTAGACGAGGAGCGGGAATCTCTGAATGACCGCATCAAGACTTTACAGAGGGAACTAAACGAATCTGTAGACGCCCTGCAGCAGCAAAAGGAATGGATTTCCAAAAACGAATCAATGCATGCTTCAGACTTGGAATCATGGCATATTAAGTTATCAGAAGCGAATGAGAGAGAGCATGATGTTCGTGAACAAGCCAATGAATTGAAACGTTTGCTCAACGCTAGGCAGGTTGAAATTGACAGGCTTGTCGATGAGCTACACTCAGCAACGAGTGACCACGAGGAATCCGTGTCTGCCACGGTCACTGCCCACAGATTAAATATTGAGAGAATGAACTGTGCTCACGACAACAAAAGACACGAGCTCGAGCAACGCATGTTTGAGTTTTCGGGCAAATTACGGCAACGCCAGGTTGAGGTGGACCAGCTGCAGCAAAAGTTGCAAGAGAGAATGGAGTTATATTCTTCATTGCGTGAATATGGCGACGAGAAAGAAAGAATGGTGCTCGAACTGTTAGCTGAAATCGAGCTGTTGGAAACAAAGAGAAATTTGATTGCCCAGAGCATGTCTGAAGTCGAGTCTGAGAAACAAAGATTGAATGATGAGCTCAATATTAAAGAGGCAGCTATTGAAGTGCAAAACTTGGCAATGATCAAAGTGGTAGAAGAATTCAATCAATCAGAAATGAGGTTTCAGTCAAAACTGGAAGCTACTCGCTCCGCACTCGTTCAAATTTCCATGGACTTGGCAGACACACGTGAAGTCGCCGCCAAGGCAATTGAGGATTCCAAAAATGATGCCAAACAAGTAGTTCAACGTGTAGTGAACACTTTCAAAGCATCACACAGTAAATCCGAGTCAGCAATAAGAAAGTTGTTGCAAGCAAAGAAACGAGTCCACGAAGAGCTGTTGACCAAAGACGAGGAAATCAAAGCTTTGGCAACTATGAGGTCGGTAATTGTGTCAGAGAATGCAGAGATGAAACACACAATCCAACAGCAGGAGGAATTGCTTTCCCAACTGAATCACAACCACCAACATCAATTGAGTAAACTGAATGAAAAGCTTCGAATTGCCACAATAAATTGGGCGCATGAGAAGTCCTCTCACGAGAGCAAGATGCAGTCCTTCGAGGATGTGATCAATGAAAAATGTCTCTTGAATAGAAGTCTTCTTGCGCGTGTTGAGGTGGCATCAATTTTAGCGCAGCGAGATGACAAATTTGGTAAAATGTTCGATGCTGTGGGGATGATGAAGGATGCTTGTGACAACTACTGCGCAGTGGACTTTAGCCAGGATTCCGAAATGGATGAGTTGCGGATCACATCAGTATCTCGTGAAAAGTTGATCAAGATGATATCAGTGGATCTTACCTTGGCGCAAGACGAAATTGTAAGCCTCAAAGCAGAGGTTGAATGTGCCAAGGCAACCAGTCAGTGTAAAATCATGTCTTTAAGGGAAGAATTCTCCGAAAAATTGTCCGCGTTGATTGATGACATGACGAAAGGAAGGGCCTCAATCGAATCAGACTGGAGAAGCTTTCAAAACGCCCTACGCCAGGTGGCAGTCTGCATAGCACATGAAGATCAAGCCTTACCGATTGAGGCATTGCCGGAGATGACTGCACTTTTGACGACGTTCTTCGAGTTGTTTCAACAGAAAGTAGATCAAATATCGTCTCTTCAATCCCAATTGAAAAAAATCATTATGAATGGAAACCATTTGAATGAAACGTCAGATCCGTTCAGTGGTTGCAGAAATGACCTTGCTGTTCATGATTTGATGTCTGAAATAAAAGTGGCAAACCAAATGATGGATGAAATGAGTCGCAAGTCGGATAGCGAGACAAGGTACCGAAAAATGACTGAGATTAAATGCAAAGCTGGAGAGACAGCACTTTTAGATGCAAAAGAGAGAATCACAACCCTAGAGCATCAAATTAGAGAAATGGAGGAACGTGCTCTGGTGCAATCAACGAAAATCAAGGATCTGGACACTTACATTGATGTAACCCGACATCAATTCAATGAGATTAATGCAAATCTTCAATCAAAGTCAAAAGAAGCCAAGGATATTGAAATGCATCTTGAGCATGCCGAATCTCAGAAGAGAAAATTGGAGCTGCAGTACGAACGAAGCCTCGCCGAGATTGAATCTAGTAAGAAACATTCGGTCGATTTAACGACGATGATAATTGAGAAGGTAAGTCTGCTGGAGTTTCGATTCGCATAGTTCTATTTTTTGCAGGCAGCTCATTCTCACAGAGATTCATTCCATCTTTTCCGCCACAGAACAAAGTAATTGAATCAAAGTACAAAGTTGACGATCTTGAAGCAAAGATTGAAGGGTGGATTTTTGCTTTTGAGGGACTGTCAACAAATGCCGAGCTTGGCATATCATCTCCTGATGACGTATCAGATGTCTTAGCAGCGAGCACACTTCGACAGGACACACAATCTGCCGAGATAGCAATGCTGGAGGAGAAGTGCTTGCATATAACAGAAGAGCTAAGGCAGCAAGCTTCAATGCATAAAGCCATTGTTAATGGTCTGGAGTCTGAGTGCCTAATGTTGTCCGAAGAATTCGCATTTGCTCATGATGAACTTAAAGAGAAAGAAACATATGTCAGCATGTTGGAAGAAGCCAAGCTTCGGCTGGAGGCCAAAGTTGACATGCTAAAGAAGGATAAGGAGGACTTGCATCGCAGACTGTCCGATCTTCAAAAATCGTGCAGCATTCTGAGACAACAGAAGCTTTCTTCGGAATCATTGAGCAACGAAATTGTTTCTGCAGTGAATGATCTTGCTGGCATTGTACTCGTCCATATTGCTGAGCTTGAAGGGTTTCCTAACTCCTCCTCGTCTCGAACGACTTGGTCAGAAAGCATGGATTTCGTTGCCCACTTCATTGAGCACGTGTCAAAAATGAATCAGAAGTACTTGCTTGACATTGAACAGATGAAAGAATCAATTCGGCCGCCGCACACTTCACCTATCCAAGGTCAGGTTTTAGCAGAAGCCTCAACACCAAATGCAAAAGGAGGCAGAGATTCAACAGAATTAATGGACTTGGCGTCCCAGCATTCTGACCTATTAGAAGGTTTAAAAAGCATGAAAAAATCGATAACAAGTGTCTTGTCTTCTCCCAAATTATCGACGCCGATAAAATTTGGAAGGCAAGAGGACTTTGATGCTCAAAAGATTTCCGAGTGCGATGAAGACCTGTACACTGACTTATTGAGAGCTCACGAACAATTAGAGGCTCTGAGTGCAAAGATCGAAGCGTTTCGGGATGATCAAATCCAATGGAAGGAACGAATTTCAGAACTTGAGCACGAGAATCAGATCATGAAGGCCGCCCCACTAGATCTATCCAAATCGAAAATGAAAGAAACCGGCGTTGCGTTGATCTACAACTTTCAGCATCGTTACAACCAGATGGTATTGCAACGCGCCTTCCAGTCGTGGAGCTCGCAAACTCGCATGTTTAAGCAAGTATGTATTGCCAAGCAAGTGGCCAAAGAGCTCTCTAAAACGCGAAAGACAGTCCTTCTGTTGAAAACCCACTTCATCGATGAGAGTCATCCATGAATAAATACACACAATAATTATTCATTGAAAATAATGCTATGCATAAAGATAATCACCTCATATGAACAAATAGTTGTACAGATAGATGGCTTTGCAGGTATTCTTAGACTCCGTTCAACAACCTGATTGCCGCATCCTTGTGGTTGCAGGTTTTCACCTTCACACCACGCTGAACACAGACTCCGTTGTTAACAACTTGATTGTCGCGATCCTCTTGGTTGCAGGTTTTCACCTTCGCACCATGCTGAACGTCTGATGTTAACAACTTTATTGCCACATCCCTCGTGGTTGCAGTTTTGCACCTTCACACCATGCTGAATGCAGACTTCTTTTTTGTTAATAACTTGCTTGTTGCATCCCTCTTGATTGCAGGTTTTCACCTTCGCACCATAGCTTGCTCAGAGCTTGGTGCAATCAACGCCCACTCTATCAAAGATTTGAAGAAGGCATACAATGCGCTTAAGAGGGAGCAAACGCTCAATATTTTGGCTGCCTATGGTTTCGGGCCAAGGATGCTGCGCCTCCAGAAGCATTTCACACAGCAAAATTGGTGTGCCGCGCCGGGGGTAATTACGGGGAGCCTTGTAATGCTGAGAGGGGCGTTACTCACGGGGGCCCACCTCCTCTCTTATGCTTAATATGCATGTCAATGCTGTAGTCAGGGAGTGGCTTTGTCAGACGCTTGACAAAGACGCTGCACGAGATGGAATTGGCGACCAAGTGGCTGAAATACTGGTGGCGCTTTACGTCGACGATGAGCTTATTGCCTCTTGGGACCCAGTTTGGCTGCAAGAGTCGTTCGATATCCTCATCAGACTGTTTGAACAGATTGGTCTGTTGACAAATTCTTCCACGACAAAAGTCATGGTATGCATCTCGGGACAGATACACAAGGCCTACACAGAAGGAGCAGTATGCCAAATACAAATCTCTGACTGGAGCAACCGCCGACAACAAGCGTCGCCAAGTCGACTGTGAGATTTGTGGTGCCAGCCTTGCAGCTGGATCCTACCAAAGTCATCTGGAGTCACAGCACAAAATGTTTTGATCTATGGTTCTCCAAAGAGAGATCATGGTTGATCATCTGCCTGTGATCTACCGTGCTATCAAATCAATCACAGTGGGCAAGTACATCTGCCTGGTACTGCACTGCATTGGAAGGGCGAGCACGAAGTGGAACCTGAGACGGCACTTTCTTGATCATCATCCAAGGGATCTCATGTACCTACCAAGCAAGGCGACAGTCCCCCTTCCAAGGTGCGAGAGATGTGGTATGCAGACAGAGCGCAGAGCCCTCTACGGACGGCACCAGCAAACCCAACACTGCCAGGATGGATGGGACAATAAAGTGCAACATGCAGCCGCTGAGACCGCTAGGGTTGCTCTTGCACAGTTATTTACTTCATACAAAGGCAAGCTTGAGAGGGTGGAAGTTGTCAAATATCTGGGTTAGTCGTTGACATACAACAACGATCCCAGGCTATGTGAGGAAATCTGAAAAAGGTGAGCAAGAGCTGGGGACTGGGGGCAGGTTTCTTGTATTTTGATGGCAGAGAACACTTCACTGAAGGTCAGAGGTGTTTCCTACAAAGCAACTGGACATGCAGTGCTATTATTTGGGAGTGAAACGTGGAAGTTGTCTCCCTTGAGCTTAAAAAGCCTACTAGAAGGATTCCATATTTGGGCTGCGCATCATATGGCAGGAAAAATGCCCACTAAGAATTCTGACAGGAATGTACCCTAGTAGCTTGAGGGATGTAGTCAAATTGGCGGGACTAAAGATGACCAACCATTCTATTGGTGTTTGTCAGGAAACCATTGCCCACTTCATTGTGGACCGACCCCTATTTGCGCTCTGTCGGGATGGGGAAAGGAAGAGGAGATCAGCGCAATGCACATTTTGGTGGGAGCAGTCTTTGTCAATCAACGTTGCGAAGTCACTGCCGGGGGACAAAGAAGACGAGGGTTATGATACTTTAATTTGTTAGGGATAAGGGATAATCTGTTTGGTTGGGCTACTTGTACGGGTAGTACTTAATCCTTATTAATTGCAGCGCCTAGTGGCGCTGGGAGCACTGGCCTGTGGGTTGATACCACATTGTGGCAAAGACCCAGTGTTGTGGAGGCCGAGTTTACACACACACTTTTGGACTTACTTGCTGCATCCCTCATGTCTGCAAAGTTTCTTAGTCCTGTGAAAAAATATTCGTATCATCCCCCATCTGTATTGCACGTTATCATCATCATTTTACAGAAATCATCATGCCCAAGCATTGTATAAAGACCAACGGCATGCTTTACGTGCATTCCATTTGGACCAGTGATTCCATATCCAAGACCGGTCAAACCAACCTTTGTTGATTTCTTTTGCAAGTGCAAACTTGGATGCAATCTTAATATTCCCCTTTGGATCATTGAAAGCACCAAACCCCTTCAATTCCATTGAAATCACTTTTCAAACATCAAGCTCACGTTGGTAGATGGATTCATCAATGATTCCAGTGGAACGATACATACTCATATTTTTTATAAAAATGGTGTCAGACTCGATCCATGCTTTCATCACTCCTTACAGCTTGACAGCTATTGACGCTCATGAGCATCAACTTTTTCACGAGCATCTTTGGTGATTAGTAACTTCACTAATTTTTATCCTTTGTTAGCGTTTAATAGCTAGAAAGTTAGCTGTGCTCTGCAACTTTAATTGTGGCATTCAACCTTTCCACGCAGCTTGTCGCTTTGATGAGCTGAGTGGAGGGCCCGTTTCATGCCTTTTACCACAAGCTTTGGAAAGCGATTTCACAACACCACAACTCAAGTTTTTACGCCAAAATTGATGACCATGGTGTCCACCAGGGCAATACGGGGTAAATACTGGCCCAATTGCGGCGTCCAGTGGCATCTAGGGTAGCCCTAGACCTGCCATACTGAACGATGCGCTTGGCACCGTACCGCCTGATCCGCATGGCTGTCAAAATGGCTCGCAAAGCAGGTGCATTTTCTTCTGTTGTCCATTTTATGTCTTGCATAACCATAGCTAAACAACCATGTTATGGTCCATTAAAAATTAAGCCAAGCTATTATTGTTCGTTACTATGTATTGATTTAGTTTGTATACTATGGCGGCACGCCAACAGCAATTAATGCCGTTTTGGCTATCATTGCCGACAGTGGACGAGCAATTGTTGCAATTTACAGAGACCCAGTAGAAATAAATTAATTTATCATTTTCTTTAAAATTTTATACTAAACCCTTCGATGGATGCCTCGTCCAACCCCTTCCAAAGAGGCTCCAGGGGGTGGGACGTGTGTTCATCTATGGAAACCATGCCGCTATATGGGAAAACGGCACATGTGTTCACACAAACATCCCCACCATGATGAGCCGTTTTCCCGTCTAGTGGCATGATGTCTATGGATGAATACACCCCTCACCCGGGAGCCTCTTTGAGAGGGGTTGGACGAGGCTGCCATCGAAGGGTTTATTTTAAAATTATTAAGTAAATGAGAAATTATTTTATTTCTACTGCCTCTCTGTAAATTACAACAATCGCTCGCCCGCCGTTGGCAATGATAGCCAAAACGGTATAAATTGCCGTCAGCGGGCCGACATAATATACTAACTAACTAATAACATATTAACGAACAATAGTGTAGCTCAGATTTATTTAATATGACTTCGATAGCCATGCGGATCAGACGGTACGGTGTCGAGCGCATTGCTCAGTACGGCAGGTCTAGGGCTACCCTAGATGCCACTGAACGCCGCAATTGGGCCAGTATTTGCCCCGAGTCATCGATTTTGGCGTAAAACATCGAGTTGTGGCTTTGTGAAATCACTTTTCGAAGCTAGTGTTAAAAAGGCACAAAACGGACACTCTACTCAGCTCATCAAAGTGACGAGCTGCGTAGAAAGGTTGAATGCCACGATGAAAGCCAGAGATCACAGCTAACTTTCTAGCTATCAAACAATAGTAAGCGTCAATAGCAGTTAAGCTGTTAACAGCTTAACAGCTATTGACGGTCATGACCGTCAACTTTTCAGCGAGGTTCATTGCAGCTTGGTAACTTCAACGATTTTAGTCCATTCTTAGCATTTGATAGCTAGAAAGTTAGCTGTGCTCTTTGGCTTTAATCGTGGGGTTCGACCTTTCTACGCAGCTCCTTGCTTTGATGAGCTGAGTTGAGGGTCCATTTTGTGCCTTCTCAACGCTAGCTTCGAAAAGCGATTTCACAACAACACAACTCAATTTTGTACGCCGAAATTGATTACCATTGCGTCCGCCGGGGCGATACGGGGTGAATACTCGCCCGATGGCGGCATTCAGTGGCATCTAGGGTAGCCATAGACCTGCCGTACTGGGCAATGCACTTGTCACCATACTGCCTGATCCGCATGGCCAGCAAAATAGGTGCATTTTTTCTATGTCATGCATAAATGTAGCTAAACGACCATGGTATGGTCAAGTAAAAATAAAGCCGAGCTACACTATTGTTCATTACTATGTATTTAGTTATTTCATATATTATGGTGGCCCAACAACGGCACTATTGTTCATTACTATGAATTTAGTTAGTTCGTATATTATGGTGGCCCACCGACGGCAATCAATGCCGTTTTGGCATTCATTGCTGACGGCGGGCGAGTGGTTGTTGTAATTTACAGAGAGGGAGTAGAAATAAACTATGTTCTCCTTTAGTTTATTGATTCTGCTAATACCCTTTGACGGCGGCCTTGTCCAACCCCGTATTTTTGTCCATCACAACCATGTCGCTGGAGGAGAAAACAGCTCCATCATGGTGGTGGTGGGGATTTGTGTGCTTATGTTTAGCTAGCCAAAAAGCCTTCAAAGTGGGAGTTTTTGTTCCCACCAGAACGGACGTAGGTGTTAAGCTGTTAAGGCTCAGGCCTTTGCTCTACTCCAGTGGAATAGAAAGAAGAATATGTCTGGAACATTCTAGTGACGGAGGGTGACGGCAGTTGAGCAGTTGTCGAGACGGTGGCGGCGTCATCAATGATGATGGTGGAGGGAGGCAGCGGCGGGAATGTAGAGCAATGGTGGCTGTGGCAATGGATGGCAACTCTGACAGCGGATGCGCCTATAGATGGCGGCGGTGTCGTTGGCTGTTCTTGTCGTCGGCAGACAGCGATGGTGATGGCTACGGAAGGCGACAGTGATACATAATGGAGAGGATGGCTGGGTGGGGGCGGAGGGAGGTGAGTCTTCTGAGATCTCTTACTACAGTGTAGAGCCTGGTGGTGGTGGTGTCATTCCGTAGAGACCCTCTACTACATCACCATAACCATTTGGGTAGGGTCAGATCAATTTCGATTCTAAATTGCCCAGAGGGTAAATCAGAAACGGCGGGATGCGAAAGAGAGGCCCAGAGGCCGTGGCCTGACCTTCGTAGGTAGAGGGTGTCTTTCACCACAACCTCCCACACACCAAAGCGCTTCTCGACCTCACAAAAATGCCAAAGCGGTCGACCACACACAACCGGCCACACACAGTGTCCATTCTTTTGTTATCAATTAAGCTGAAAAAACAAATATAAAGGTGCGATACCCGACGATTTTCACTTTGAAAAAAGTGCCATAGCGTCATTGGCTGTATTACTGCCGCGTTCTTTGTTGGGGGTTGTTCTTGCAATGGCCGGTGGTGTTTTGTTTTTTACGTTGTGAGTGGCGAATATTGGCGTGCAAAGCTGGCGTCGTCGGTCGATCGTGTGTCCTCCTCATTTCAAATTGCAGCCGAGCGGTGCGCCATCTGCTGTCATAATCAATCGAGAGCGGATACATTTATCGTTGACGAATGATTCGAGGGGCTGCCACGTTGGACCCCTCCCGCCGGTCAAAAGTGTTCCTGGGATCGCTAACCCCAGCCCCCTTTTGCTCTTGTTGCCCCCCTCCACCCCCTCCCGAAAATAACGCAGATGGTGCGCATGTCAGTTCTCGCCGATTGTTTGAAGACAATCACAAACGCCGAAAAGCGCGGCAAGCGCCAGGTACTGATCAGGCCCTCGAGCAAGGTCATTATCAAATTCTTGCAATGCATGCAGCAAAATGGTGAGTGCCTCGTCACCGAAATATAACTGCNCAATCTCAAGACGTGAGAGGGAGTACCTAATTTTACGATGTGTTTGTTAGCGCCGTCTGCCGCTGTCAAAAGTGCGCGGATGTGCCTGCGATGACCCAATCCGATCGAGGGCTTCCAATATTCAAGAGATATTCTTCTCTGCAGATGACTACACTCACGGCATTTATTTCAGGGAGGAGTTAACACCTCCTCTCCTTCAGTCACATGACCGCCTGTTCAACTGTAACATTCCCCAATCACTAACCCACACCGTGATTTGTTCCTTTGTAAATAAACTGTATCATGTCGATATATTCACTGTTGATCATCAAGGCTACATCGGTGAATTCGAAATTGTCGATGACCACCGCGCGCAGAAGATCGTAATCGAGCTGAACGGACGCCTCAACAAGTGCGGAGTCATCTCCCCCCGATTCGACGTGCAGGTCGATGAGATCGAGAAGTGGATCGTCGCACTGCTCCCCTCGCGCCAGTTCGGTCACATCATCCTGTCGACCACCTACGGCATCATGACGCACGAGGAGGCGAGGAGGAAGAAGACGGGTGGGAAGATCCTTGGCTTCTTTTATTGATGTTCGCGTTTTCGCGGATTTCGAGCTAAGTGGGAGGAGGGTCCCTATATTAATACTTAGTATTATCGTTTGTGTCACCCCAAAACTCAATGTAGTTTTACTTGAAGCGTCCCTGTCATTCATCCCCTGCACCAATTTTAGATGAGTTTTCACATGAATTGTTGTGCGTATCAAGTTAGTTGCACCTATTAAAGCTTAACAGTTTGTCTCCCAGACTGAACATGAGTGGTTGAGGAAGCCTCATTGCATCAACATGCTTTATGGCAAGGTAATAAAACAATCTATTTCCCAGGATGCATGTGTCAGTTGACTCAAGAAAACAATCTATTTCCCAGGATGCATGATGTGTCAGTTGACTCTGCCTCTGGCATGTGGGGGGGGGGGGTCGTTTATCACACTGGGAACTTATCAAATCCATTGACACATGTACTTCCCTTCTAGGCTCTTGTTTACTAGAGTTAATACTTAATGAAGTAACTTATGGGCACATATCTTACTGGTTTCACTTATCCACTCGTCAGAATCATCATCTGGAGCGCTACACCATGGCATCACTCAATCCGTCCACATGCAATTCTGCATTCTGGTATTCTGTCACCATTTTCCAACAGCGGAAGGACTATCAATTGTTGCCTGCTCCCCACCACACTCCATTGGCGGGGCATGTATCCCCTCTGTCATCATTAGCACCGTCAATGAGCCTCCAAGATTAGATGGGTCACCACATAGACCACGATCATCTGTCCTTGTTCCTTGATGTACTATGAGATGCTGTGCAGCCCACACTTCTCAAGGACATCAACATCATCAAATTTTGGGTGTAATGCGTCCATATATTGATGGTGATGGCACACCGTCACATCGTTCCTTTGTCTGTGTCCCCGTACTATCAGATATGTCGAGCATACTTTGAATCCCCCCCGCCATGTCAGTACAGATTTTGCGATATTTTCAGTCTTGCTGCTGCAAAGTATGATGCTTTGACGGCTGCCTTGTAGTACTAGTAGTAGTAGTAGTAGTATTAGAACACCTGCACGGTGTTGTGTTTTCTTTCCTGCGCAACACTTACGTGCACTGGCCAACCTATGCCCACGCCCACGCCCCCCGAGCCCTATCCGCAGGCAACCGCTAGGTACTTGAGGACTTCTAGTATCTAGTACCCCGTTCCAGCACATACCCGTGAATGGTAGACTGGCGGCGGACGGAGGAGGGCCATTCAGTATTCAGTACCAGTACGACCGATGACACTGGTGCAGTTTCCCCCTGCTACTGCCGCTGTCGTCACTCCTTACCTCCATCCCGTATTTAAGTAGGATAGAATAGTGGAAGAGTGGAAGAGTGAGCTTAGGGCTTAGGGATTGCATTGATGGTTGATGTTCCAAATTTTGCAATCAATTCCCCAAAATGTTGTTTCCAAATTTTTGTTTGGGCATGTTTTTAGCTGGGTGGCATGAAGTCTGGCCGTCGTCAGTACCCACACCACACAAAATATTCTTTGTTTCTCCCCCCCCGCCCGGCCGCCCGCCTCCTCCATGTTCCTCTTTCCTATCGGAGGGAGCTCTCCCCCATCGCTTGTCCATCTAATAAACTCGCGACAACGAACAGATAGTCATCATGGCGGAACAAGTCCAAGCCATCCTCGAGCGGATGGTCCCGCCCCTCAAGGACCTGCGATCACGTGGCATATTCACCGACGCAGAGGTACGCAAGATCGTCGAGAGGAGACGCCGTGCCGAGTACGCCCTCCAGCGTCGCGGGGGTGCCGCCCTCCTCTCCGACTACCTCCGTTACATCGAGGACGAGGTCAACCTCGAGAGGTTGAGGAAGCTGCGGAAGGAGAAGGTGATGAGCGACATGCGCGAGGAGAGGAGGGAGCGCCGTCGTCGTCGCGGCGCAGCTACCACCACCGCGGACGACGACAACGATGGAGAGGAGGACAACCCTCGCCACGCGCACAAGACCTCCGGACCCGGTGACTCGCACATAGTCTCCCACGTGCACTTCCTGTATCAGCGCACGCTTCGGAAGTTCCACCACCCCCTCGACGTGTTGCTGAACTACGCGCATTTCGCGCGCGAGTGCAAGTCGTTCCACGTGCTGAGTCGGATATACGCCGAGGGACTGCAGCACCACCCCCGCGAATCGAGCCTGTGGATCGAGTCGGCGAGCTTCGAGTACTTTGGATACGTCGCGCAGGATTACGAGAACAACAACGGCGGGGGAAAGGATGGGAAGGACGGGGGGGTGAACTCCAAGGTCGTGGGTAGCAGCATTCGCAACGCCCGCGTTCTGATGCAGCGAGGATTGCGCATCAACGGCAAGAGCGCCGAGCTTTGGCTGCAGTACTTCGCGCTGGAATTGCACTACGTCCAGAAATTGCGCGGCAGGAGGGAGATACTGGAGGGTGGAGAAGACGACGACGACGACGACGACGAGGAGGAGGAGGGCGGGGGAGAGGCAACTTCTCTGCTCCCCGCCCGGATCATAATCAAGAACGCCATCATGGCCTTGCCACACGACGTGCGATTCCGGCTTAGATTCGTGGAGGCTTGCGGGATGTTTCCCCGGACGGGGCCGTTGGAGGAGTACGTCATGGAGGGGATCGGACGAGATTTCGGCAAGAGCGTCGAGGGTTGGGTCGCCAGGATTTCGTTCGCGGAGGAGCGATGGAGGGACGGCAAGTCCGGCAAGCAGGCGAGCGGCGGCGGCGTCGTGGGATTTTTGGGCGAGATCGACGAGGTTGGCGAGGGAAAAAATAACGACGACGGCGAAAACGACGAGGAGAGCGACGGAGAGGGCCAACCGAAGAAGAAGGCGCGAGTGGAGATGTCGGGGGGATTCCGAAGGTGCGATAACGATCCGGCCTTGGTCCTTCTGGGGGAGGCGCTCGAGGCCGTGCCGACCCCGAGGATGTACCTCGAGGCCGCGCGTTTCCTACGCGTGCGCATCCGGAGCCTGGTCGACAGCGGCGACGATGCGGGTGCGGATCGCCCGGGAGGAGGAGAGGAAGACGTTTCGTATCTCGTGAACGAGGGGGAAGATGCCACGGGGAGCGGCGAGGCGTCACGCCGCCCCAGCTCGAGGAGGTGAACGAGCGCGCCGCGAGGAAGGACGTCGCATCCGCCGCCCTGATTCTGGATCGGCTCGACTACCTAGACGACAATTACGACAATGATGTCTCGTATCTCGTGAACGAGGACGAAGATGCCACGGTGGCGGCGAGGCGTCACGCCGCCCCAGCTCGAGGAGGTGCACGTGCGCGCCGCGAGGGAGGACGTCGCATCCGCCGCCCTGATTCTGGATCGGGTCGACTACCTCCTGGGCGTCGCTTACGGGCCTCGGGAGGCCGGCGTTTTGCTGAGCGAGGCCGTCGCCTCGTCCGCCGCGAAGGACGTAGACGACGCCCGCCTTTGGCTTCGATGGGCCAAGATATCCCAGCAGATGGCGGATGCGCTGACGTCGTCGTCGGTCGACGTCGTCGTCGGTCGATGCGGTGCGGGGCATTGGCGACACCGTCGCCCATCTCCATCCTCCGGCGGGCGTTGAAGCGCACTCCTCTGCACCACCGACGCGCCCATACGTCGATATCGACGGAGCTGATGCGACGTTTGATGTCGCA
>JALLOS010000041.1:0-20718 GCA_036939435.1 Stephanodiscus minutulus
TAATTACGACCATAATATGGTCTTTAGCCTATGGTTGGCCAACAACAAAACGATGACGACAAAAAATACGCGTCAAACGCTGGCAATTTTGAACACCATGCGGGTGCGGCAGTGCGATGCGGGGCGCATCGTCCGATGAATCACATCCCGGGCTTCACTACTAGAAGCCACTAGCTGCCGCCATTAGGTGAGTGCCTGCGCCGTATTGCCCCAACGGCTGCCATGGCCGAAAAATTTGTTGCAAAATACAAAACACTATCTTAACACAACTTTTAGCTAGCAATTATTGCACTTTTTACTCCAAAACCGAGTAGCTTTTGGGACCCGAAACGGACCCTCTACTCAGCACATTGAAGCAACAAACTGGGTAAAAATGTGGGACGCCACGATTGGAGCCGAAGAGCTCGCCAACATTTCCTAGCTGTCAAACATTGTCAGTGGACAAAAATCGAAAAGTTTCACCATGTACAAAGCTCGTTAAAAATAGTGGCTCATATGAGCCAATAGCGGCTACTTATCCTGTTAAGGTAGACTCTGAACTAATTCTCAAGCAAGCTATTGAAGCGGTCTAGCATTCCCATTATTTGCCAAGGGATTTCTGTCAGTCCTTTGTATTTTTATCGCATTGCTGAGCGCACGGTATGATGCGTTGGATAGCTTTGTCGTGAGGTGAGATGCCGTGATCATCGTCCTGAGCAGGAGGAGGAGGAGAAGGAGCCCCCCCCTCCGCTACGACGACGCCATCTCCCGGGACAACGACAATGTCGACGGCTGCGGGATGGTGCGCATCGCCGCAATTGTTGTAGACGCTGTCTCGGTGGGCGGCCTGTGCCGACAGCTCGCGGTACTGGCCGACCTCCTCCTCGGACGTAACGGCGCGGCAAAGCTGAACGGGGTTCGGGCCCGACAACGAATACAACAACCAGGCGGCGGTGGCCAATGAAGATCACATCCTGGACCAGAGCACGTCAGATCCCGGCCCGGCGCCGTCGCCCCCCTGTCCCGCCGCTGTTCCATCGCCAACGACCAAGGCGTTTTCTCCACCGGATGCCGTAGCAAGAGCAACGCCGCCACGTTGCTTAGGTTCTCCGCCCACGCTGCGCCGTCCTGACCGCGCCTTCTACACCCCCTCGACAACGGGGCGCCCGGCCCGCCCACAAACCACATGCACCCCAGCTTGGCAAGGAGGCACTGCACGCTGCAAGGAGGAATCCCTGCGGCGGACAAAGGTCGATGCCGGCCTTGGAGGCGAAGGAGGGGATGCGGCTGTCGTGGTGGTCGTCCGAAACGTGGTCGCGGGCCTTGCGCTCCAGACGCCTTGCGCTCAGGTCCGCGCCCCCCGTGATGGATCCCTCCAGGTAGGCGTCAAGGCATTCCTTGTGCGCTTCTGCATCCGTGCGGCGGCAGTGCTTGGGAGGGGGGAGAGTGACAAACGGGGCCCCAACTTTTTGTGGGTGGGCACTCTCTTCCGCCGCCCCCCATCAATGCCAACGTCTCCTGAGCACGGCATCTAGCAGGGGAGGAAACTTGTACATGAGTTCTCTTGAGCTAGTGATCACTATCGCGTGTATTACGTATGCATAGAGGGGGGGGGGCGACAGCAGCAGTGCCATGGAAGGAGGAGGGGGAGGTGCCAGCATGGTCGGATGGGGGCGGGGGCACAGAAACTGCGGTTGATAATATTATTGTTGGGGGAGCGGCAGGATGAAAAGAGCACGCCAAAAAACCACCTGCCCAAAATTCAAAATGCACAAAATTTGAAAAAGATTTGAATGAAAATATACTTTCTCTCAAAAGAGAAAATCACACGGAAACACCGGACGGGGGAATGTGGAGAATTTAGCGATTTGGCGATAAATCGCTAAAACCAGACATACGGACGACTGAGAAATCCCTTGGCAAAAAATAATAGGAATGGAATGAAAAGGTATCGTAGCAGTGCAACCATGAGCTCCCAACCTCAGCAACAGCAGCAGCATCAGCAGCACCGCCAAGCGGAGCTCCCACCCCACAGCCCGGATCCGGAACTCGAGCTCCCGCGCGTGCTGCTCGCGCTCCAGGCGGTCTACGCCCCGTCGTCGACGTCGGCGCCGTCGTCGTCCCACGGCGGAGCCGACAGCTTCGACAGGCGGGACGTCGCCGACAGGTACCTCACCTCCTTCCAGCGTGCGCCGGTGGCCTGGATGGTATGCGATCGCCTCCTGTCCGACGGCGGCGATGCCCCGACCGACGCGTCGAACGACTCCAACTCCGCCGGCTTGGCAGCCGAGGACCCGACCCTGCGCACCCAGCGCCAATTCTTCGCGGCGCAGACCCTGCACGCCAAATGCCTCGGGGACGTCCACCAGCTACCCCCGTCGTCCCTCCCCTCCCTCCGCGACTCGCTATTGTCGCACTTCGTCCGGCACGCGGGAGACGCGGCGAGGGCTCAGGCCGAGAACCGTCCCGCGAGCAGGCCGCTCGTCACCCGCCTTTCCATGGCCATCGCTGCTTTGGCCGTGCACATGGGGTGGACGTCGGGTCTCACCGACGTGACCGAGCTCGTGCTCCGGCCGAATCCGCATTTGGGGCCGGCGGTGCTGGAGCTCTTCCGGAGCATGCCCGAGGAGGCAGACTCGAGCCGCCTCGTGATGACGACGGCGGGGGGCGACGGCGGCGGCGACGACGGCGGCGGCGGCGGCGGCGGCGGCGGGGGTGGGGGGGGGGGGAGACTGCGCGCGTACCGCGACGCGATGAGGGATTCGGCGCACGTGGTGCTGGGGCTGTGCGAGGGGGCGGTGGTGAGCTCGGCGACGGCGGGGGGGAACGACGTGGCGACTACCGAGGCCGTCCTCGGCTGCCTCCAGAGCTGGATACGCATCGTGGACATCGACCCGGCCCTGCTGGAGCGCACGGCCCTCCTCCCATGGGTGTTCGACCTCCTGGCCGACTCGTCGAACGGGGGCTTCGAGCTGGCCGTGGATCTGGTCGTGGAGATACTGAGGACGTACCCCAGCAACAGGCGGGGGGTGGAGGGGCTGGTGAGGGCGGTCATACCCCGCGTGATGGCGCTGGGAAACGACGACGAGCCGCACGCAAGGCCGAGCCCGTTTCGGAAGTCGATGATCGACGACGACGAGGACGGGATGAGGGGATACTGCCGAATATTCACGGAAATGTCCGAATCCTACCTGAGCCTCATCCTGAGTCACGAGGAGATGAACCAATCGTCGCTCGTCGAGCTCGTGCTGCGCTGCTCGTCCATCCCCGACATGGAGATCGCGGGTATAACCCTGCACTTCTGGTACCGCTTCGTCGTGGGACTCGAGGAGCTCGAGCCCTTCGAGTACCGCCAGGTCAAGATCGACTCGTTCGCTCCACAGCTCGCGCGTCTGCTGGACGTGTGCACCCGGCTGCTTCGATATCCCGTCGGTGTGGAGGACCTAAGCCCGGACAGGCTAGACGACATCGAGGGGACACGAATGTACTTCGCGGACACGATCGAGGATTGCTGTCGCCTGCTCGGGGGGGACGCTGTCTTGCGCGCCACGGGGGATCCGTTGCAGGGGGAGTGCCGGAGAGTGGCGTCGCTGCCCCCGGACGCCCAGCTCGCGGACTGGCACGGGATCGAGGGGTACATGTACGCCATACAGGCGGTGTCCATGTACGTCCCTTCCGACGAGGCGCGCATCGTCCCCTTCGTCATGGGGCTCATACCCCAGCTGCCCGGGGACGCGCCGCTCCTGCGGGCCACGGCGTGCCGCACCGTGGGGAGGTACGCGTCGTGGCTGGGGAAGCAGCCCTCGCACCTCGGACCGCTCCTACCGTACCTCGCGCAGGGACTTTCCATCCCGAAGTGCGCGTCGTCCGCGGCAATCGCCATACGCGAGATTTGCGAGAGGTGCGACAACCTCGGTGATACGGTGTTGCAACTTTACGACGGCATCGTGGCCGCCAGGGAACAGCACAGGATGATGGGAGGCGGCGGGGGGGAGGATTTCATCCTCGATCTAAAGAACGAGGTGGAGGTACTCGAGGGTGTGTGCAAGGCGGTGTCGTCCAAGCTAACTAACGACCCGTCGATCATACAGCACCTGGCTCGTCCGATAATCGAGAATCTAAGAGCGATGGCCTCCCCGGAGGCCTACCCAAGTTCGAAGCAAATATCCGCCGAGTTCTGTCGACTGACCACGCTCGTCCAGCACCTGCGTCTGCCTCGGGCGTCCTCGCGGCAGGCCTCTGGGTCATCGCTGAATCGATCGGATTTCATCCTTAGCCTCATGGGGGAGACATGGCCGATGCTGGACGCCGTTAGTCAGAAGCATCCTCGGGATTTCAACTGCGGGGAGAAGCTTTGTCGTCTGCACAAGCACGCTCTGCGGGAATGCGGTCCGGTCCATTACGCCCCGTTGCTCAAGCCGTTGGCGGAGCAGACCGTCAAAAACTTCTCTACGTCGCTGTCGTCCCCCTATCTCTATTTGGCGAGCATAATTGTATCCGAATACGGGAGGGACGCAACGCATTCCAATCTGCTGTACGACATGATGGCAAGTCTCGCGACGACGGTCTTCCAAGCATTACGATCGACGGACGATTTCACGGCCCATCCGGATGTTGTCGAGGAGTTCTTCTTCTTGGCTGGACGGATGGTCAGCCATTGCCCGTCGCCTCTCGTGCAAAGCTCGCTCCTAAATTCTCTGCTGCAGTGCGCCGGCGTCGGGATGAAGTTGCATCACAAGGATGCCAATCGAGGGACGCTCAATTTCTTGGAGAGTACCGTCTCGTACAGTTTGACGTTACGATCCAGCGCCACCTTGGATGCGATCGAACAGGCAAATATAGCCTCACTCGAACAGGCCATCGTGGCGGAGGGGCAACCGCTGGTGACGAATCTCGCCCTGGCACTCCTGGGTGATTTGCCGGCTTACCGTCTCGATTCTGGGAGCGGTTCCATCGCGGGTGTGCTGTTTTATCTCAACCAGCTCTGTCCTGAACTCTTGATGCAGTGGATCCAGCCACCGTTGACGGCAGCGCCCGAGCACGCCAAGAGTGCATTCTTGGTGACGCTACACAACCGTGTGGCTCGCGATGAATTCAACTCGTCCGTTCGGAGATTCACGGCAGTGTGTGAGCATAGCCGAAAGAATATAGTATGATGAACCAAATCGGAGTAGGAAGGCTTGATGGGCATGACTAGGTGGGTACACTAACCAAAGCAACATAAACGACAAAAGAATTTATTCCTGAATTATTATGCATTTAAACTTGACTTCCGAGGTTTAATCTAGGAAATCCTCCAGATCGGCATCCTCAGCTTCGTCCCCTTCTTCCATCTGAACGAATGAAAGGAAATGTTGAGGCCTGTGACACTCGGCGTAGAACCTCTCCGGAGTATCTAACCTCAAGGTGTACTCCATCCCCTTGTTGTGCTTAACGCCCTGGAAGTTATAATTCCATCCAAGGCCACCTTCGGGGACCATGAAAAATCCCTGAAATCTATCACTGAGGAGCATTTGCACCTTTTCGTAACAGCTAGAGGAATATCCCTGCGCATTGGCCACACCACCCGCAATATTTCTATTCTTCTTCCCCCACTGCAGCCCGGCATCAGTAACTTTGTAGGCAGTCAGCGAGCAGGAGCCCTGAGTGAATGATGTGGTTATGATGATTTCATTTTGACCCGACCAAGCCTTCTTGTTGTCCTCGACGATGCCGGCATGCATGAGAACATCCGGAGCAGGAAGAACTTGAACACCATTCTGAATCAGCTCATGGGGCTGCGTGTGGAGCCAGCCAAGAGGCTCCAGTTCATCTAGTAACTCATGATTGGGCAATCCCTTGGGAAGTGTCACCGATTGGTGACTGATTGCGAGAGAGAGCATATGATTTTAAAGAGTGAGAGACAATCATACATGATACAACAATGGTGGACAGTCGAAATAGCGAGGAATTGTGCATTACTCACTTTCCAACCTGTGGTACCAGCACAATGCACCTAACCTCCCTGACTTGATCATTGTCAGGAGGAGTGATTCCATATAGATAACCGGCCACCTGAGTACGCAAGTCAGCGATGGTAATAAAGGTGCTGAGAATGTTCTTTGGCAGTACATAGGTCAGGCCTTCCTCGGAAATATCTTCCGAGGAGACATAAATGTGCTTGGTACGGAGGTGGAGGTTAGTTGCACTGATGGCACGAACCCTCCAATCGGTCTTGCTGTGGAATGTAGCTGCCTCATACTGCGTTGTGGTTGTCACAACGATCTGCTCCCCATGCACATTGGTAGTCTTGGTGGTAGTTGCCGTCATCTGTGATTGCTCCCTGGCCTGCGCTTCAATCTCGGCAACTTGCTGGCGCTGCAAAGAAGGAGGAGAGATTTCCATGCCAAGAATAATATCGCGGATCTCACTCTGCGTCAAACTAGATACATTGACATTGTTCTTTTTTCCGTAGTCTGCGAGAATGAGGTCCTTTAACGCAACTTCAACTTTGATCCACTGCTCGTCAGTGAGTGTCGGCCAAACGTGGTGGGGTTCCGTGATTACACTGTTGTCAGGGCGCAATATTATCTTCACCTTATCCACATTAACATGAAGACCACGAAGGATCAAAATCAATCGAGAAAAGGCCGTGTACGAGGAAATAGTCTTGAGCCAGTCGTCAAAAATGTTGAAGAGCACCATCTGGGGCTCAGTCGCACGGAGGATCAAATCTCCAAACTTTTCCACCTTGAGAGCCGCCTGGAATGGGAGTTGAAGTTCAGACCCTTTGAGAACAATGTTGGGGAAGTCCAAGCAATGCACTTCAAGCGGATCAAGCATGCCCTTCCTCGTCACAATTATCTGCTTCGGCTGCTCCTCGATGGGAAGAGATCGAATAAGAGCAGCGACTTCTTCTGCCGTTTTCCACTTGGCCAACTGTGAGAGACGCTTCTGGCCTGCCCATACACTGGTGTGGATAATCTTCAAGAATAGCTGTCCCGTTCGAGGATTGAAGATAAAGATCGCACCGTTGATTGGCTTGGTAGTCAAGTTTCCTTCAAACGTCTTATGAATAGTCACGCGATACACATTGGTATCATCAACGAACCAAATCACTTGGTTGCTGAAGAGCTCGCCATAGTTCTGGGAACTCAGGTAAGGCTCCGTAGGCTCACTAGAATACAACTGAAGACCCTTACGAATACGTTCACGAAGAACGTACAAGGCTGGATTGGCCTTGATGATCTTGGCCATTGCTTGTTGTAGCAATGGCTTGCCTCCTGGGATGTAATTACCAAAGCCACTGTACAGAGAGTAAGCCAGATCGATGGCAATCAAGCAGCCAGTCGGAGAAGGATAAATACTCATGTTATCAGTTGTGTAGTCAAGAAACTTCGCTCTTGAGTAACGCTCGATGTCATGAGAATCAAAGTCTCCCCATCTGAGTTGAATATCGAGCCAATACTTGTTGGAGGTATTTCCATCATCATAGTTGTCCTTGGTATCGTGAAGCAAACTGGGCTTGGACACGGGCCATTTGTAAGCGGCAAACAAGACCAAGTCAGCACAGCTGCTGTTCATCTTATATGATTTACGTGGGTGAATAGTCTCCTTCTGCACACTCTCTATCTCCAGGGCATCCAACTCTTGGTCGAACACTTGGACAATATCCATGGTGATGGATTCGTGAATCTTTTGCCACAAATGTGCTCTGGTGGAAGGAAATTAGACATGAATTAAATGTGGTTAAAAAGTAGTCGTATCCTGAAAAATGAATGAGTAACAGAGGCTCACCTGAAGATTTGTATCAAAGATATCTTGAGGGTTGGTATTTTACCATGCATGAAGATTCCAGTTAGATCAAGCTGGACTTGGAACCCGACATAGACATTTGCACGGTTGATCGTCGGCGACCACCACAGTGTGAAACGACGGTTGGGAATCTGAGTCAAACCAGACCGCTGGGCATTGGTCAGCTTCTTGAACTTCATACTCTCTTCAAAACCAGAAGCTTTCTCCCAGAAGAGACCCTCCCAGGTGGGGAAATAAGTTCCTTTGAAAAGTGTATGCTCAAGTATACCCTCCACACCACCCAAAGCCTGGATCATGTCAGTGCGGTAAGCATTGAGATTCCACAATTTTCCATCATGGCGTTGATGTGTCCACCAGAAGGGGTTCACACGAAGAACTTGATACTGCTTAAAGATGGTCCTGACACGCCAACCTCTGTCATAAGCGAGAGTGTGTCGATCCTTACTGAACAGGGTGTTGATTCGAGGGATGCCACGATCCCATGAATCCTCCAAATCTTCAAGTGTAAGTCGCCTATTCTGTGCATTTGCCTCCTGGCGCTTCAATGCATACTCCGCCCACACACGCTGTGAGTCCACAAATTCACTCTCCCAAGGCTGCAGGTAACGGAACAAGTTTGGAATAAGCTGATCGGCATCATGACTTAGACCAGCACGGAAATGTGTCACTCCCGTATCGGTCTGCTTGCTATATCGAAGATCACTCTGGGGTATTAATACATGACCCATTGATAGCATGCCAAGGCCACCCAACTCCTTCGGGCAATAAAATACAACGGGAGGAAAACGACTGGGCATCTTACTGTTCAGGCCAATCTTGATACGAGTCTGGATCTTATTCTCATTCTTCACAAGTAAGTCAAGTAGCTCCTGCGTATTCAAGACTGCTTCGCGATAGTACGTCATAAGACCAATTAAAGCAGTATTCCACTTATTGGCGATCTTGGTGAACGTTGTTGCTCCACTACTCATGAGGACTTGACGGATGCGGTTGTCAAAAGCCTGGACAGCCTCTTCCTCGACACGCAAATGGGCCTGAGCGGTTACTTCTTTGGTGGTTTCATTCTGCAGGTTCCAAACACCATCTTTATGCACTAATCCTGTTGGTGTTGCCCCACCCATAATAGACTTGCTACTGGCTCGAAGTGGCTGAATGCGAACCTCGAATCCAACCATGTCAAAGAGTAAGTTGGGGTTGTCCGCACTGTAAACACTCACAAAGGCGTTCTCCCAATCAAGTGTGGTCATGCTGCGGGGGAGACGGTTCTTAATATCCCAGAAAATGGCCCTTCCCAGGTTCACATCCCTCTTGAGCAACCTCATACGACAATCCCTTGGCCAACACGTCTTATTGCGATAGCCAACAGCATTTTCATTATTCGGATCAGGGTGCTCAATGAGATAGCGTTGGATAAGATCCTTGCTTTCATCACCATCAAACTTAAACAGAATGTAAACCTTCTCCATGTAACGAGTGTAGAGACGAATGGGGTGGCTGATTTCTGTCTCGACATCGGCAAATGTCAGGTATTCATTTGGTCGCTGTGGCAACCCAGCCAGTTCACTCGCACGTGTGAGCCCCAGGACGAGCAAGTCAAGAACAAGCCCATAATACTGGACAATGAATGAAGAGAACTGAAGGCCGCGAATCAATCCATAGGAGTTTGTGTGATTCATATCCTTGTAGCTAATTGACACGTTATTCTTCGCAGTCATATAGTCAGCAATGTTGTGATCGACAATTAAACGCAGAAGACGATTCAATAGAGTCAAATCAATCTTCTCGTACATCTTCTCAAACTGAGACTGCATCATTACAACGCTCTCCCCACTGTCGTCTACATCCCAAACGTCCTCAAGATTGTTAACACCCTGACACCATTTGTACACCAAAAGGGGAGGGGGCTCGGAGTCGGCAGGCTTTATCCAGTTGGGAAACAAGTGCCGCTTATCGGCCTCATACCAAAGGTACTGGTCGAGGTACGCATCAGTAATCTTCTCAAGTGGCTCAATGTTGTACACGGGAGATAGGTGCGAGTACATATCCATAAATTCAATGCCCACCTCCTTAAATGTGCGCATGGTCAGTAGATGGCGCTTAATACGGCTCAACGCTTCATGTGGATTATCGTAGGCCTGCTCAATAAGCCCCAGCTCCTCACGCCCAGCACTGTTTAGGCGAATTTGTAGACCAAAGCCCTCCTTTAGTCTCTCCAGGGCAAGGATGAGAAGCTTTGTGTCATGTTTGTAGGAAAGGGGGGGGAATGGGATGGGGGTGAATTTTCGACTCTCGAGCCAATGCACTGTCGTGGTGTAAATAGCTACTGCCTCCTCGGCACTAACAAACGGACCATCCTTTAGGTAGTTGTGCTGACGTTCCTGCTCGGCCTTAAGCCAAAGACGAGTCAGTCTGCCCAGATTCTTCTTCACGACCGTCTTGTCCACGGTGCCACCCCTCTTGATACGCTCGCGATTGTAGTGTGCAATATTTGTCCACCAGTCAGCCTTGGCCTTGACGTACCTCAAGATCATATTCTCGATCGGAGCGGGCATACCCGGGACCTTCCAGGGAATATTCGCTTTCCAACACCGGAATGCCTCGCTCAAATGAGAGAGAATGACGCGGCTCTTATTCTGCTTGACGCCCTGGGGCATCATATCCAGGATGTCGTGCATGACACTCGCTCGTAGCTCTAGATCGAAGTGACTTTCCACGCGCTGTTTCGTCACGTTCTTCGCCTGTGCCTTCGAGTGACGTCCCTCGAATTGACGAGCCAACAGGTTGCCCAGCCAACGCTCCAGGAGGGGCACTATGCCACGTAGGAAGAAGAGCCAGACTCTCCAACTGGGCGCCCAGAATCCAACGCCCGGACCCTTCCCGACGGGCCCCGTGTTGAACCTGTAATATATCAAATGCTTAATATCCTTGCACATGCGGATCTGCCTCATGAGACGATACTTGTATCGATACATCCCCGTCAATTGCCCGACGTGATTGAACGTGTACTGCAAACCATCCGCCAGCTGGTATGCATCAATATTTCCCAACCGGTATTGAACATGAGAATCCACGACCAACTTCGTCAAACGCAATATCTCCCTGGTGAGATGGAACGCATTCCCGAATCGACTCTTCTTGCGCTCCTTGGTAGTAAGCGTCTTGGTAGGCTTGAGGTTGAAGTTGTAATCCAAATGCAGGTAGTTGAGCTGCTTCCGGTTGATGAGCAAATTGAGCATGTTGTGCCCCTGGCGACATACTTGCAGACCAACCTCGACCCAATCCAATTCCGTGCATTGGAAGAATTTCGTCGCCTTGAGACTCTTGAACAATACCTTCTTGTTCTTCTTGACGTTCGGGCGGGAGTGGACCTGATTCAACACCCAATTCTTCAGGAGCTTCTGGTAGGATACCCTGACCTTCGTGGGGTACTTCTGATCGCGCGATACTCGCTCCCGCGCCCAATGCCCGATGAGGGGCACGTCGATGGCCCGGCGGGTGCGCCCGGAACGCAGGTGGAAGGGACGCGGGGCGAAGTAGAGAGATATGCCCGCGGCGGTACGGGAGGTGGAGAGGGGCACGGAGGAGAGGAGGGGTCGGAGGCACGACGACGCCCGGACCTCCTCGTCGGCGCCCCAGAGGGCCCTGTCGTCCGGCGCGGATGCGGCGGCGAGGTCGTCCTCCTCGTCGTCGAGGTCGTCGTGTCTAAGCCACACGTCGTCTTCCTCGTCGCCTACGTAATCCTCGTCCGTCTCCCCGACGAGGGGGAGCGCCGCGTCCTCGTTGAATTCGTCCTCGTCGCCCATCACGGCATCGCTGCGTCCCGACTCGAGCTTATAGTCGCGTTCGTCCACCCGCAGAATTGGATTCAACGAGGAGGAATAGGTTCGAAAGCATCCTCCCCCACCCCCCCCCATCGCCTCGTTCTCCTGATCGTCGTCCTCGCCGACGTAGCAAAGCTGGGGATGGTGATATCCCCCCCCCCCCACCACGACCTTGCGCGGGCGAGAGTTGTACACGTGGGGGAAAGCGATGCGATACTCCGATCGGATGGGATGACGTATGATGATCTTGTTGACGTCGTTGAACTCGTTCCAATCCTCCTCCTCCTTCTCGGGTACGTCGCGGTACAAAGGTTCGAACTTCGGCCCGCCGGGTATCGCGATGTTGAGTGCCTTCGCGGTGAGGAACTCCGGAAGTTGGAACAGGTGGCGGTGGTTCGGATCGAGCAGGTGCGACGATACGAGCGGTCCCGACAGGCGGTACAGGCAGGACATGACCGGCGTGGGAAGGCGCCACGTGCGGTAGGACGGGCCGTTGGTGTACCGGCCCCCCGGCACCCGGAATCCCGCGAGCTCGTCGTCCCCGCCGCCGCGGCGCCGTCCGCGGCCCCCGCCATCGCCGTCCTCGTCGTCATCCTCGCCGTCGCTCTCCTCGAACTCGTCGTAATCCACCGGCTCCGCCAGCGGCTTGTTGTCGTACAGCCAGCTCGCCACGAAGCGCTCGACGTCGTCCATCCCGTCCCCGTCCCCGTCCCCGTCGTCCATGCCGTCGTCCTCGTTCCCGAACTCCATCCGTATCGGCTCGGGGGGCTCCACGTCCAGTATGTGATCGGCGTAATCCAACACCGGTTCCTCGTCGTCGAACGGGGGGAACCTCATGCGCTTGAAGTGCCTCCGATCCCTCTTCTCCCGCCTCATCATGACCCACGCCGATCCCCACTGCGCGAGGTACACCGGCTCGATGACCTTCGGCACCTCGTTGACGAAGCTTATCGCGCCGGTGACGTGGTACAGCACCGGCACGGTGCGTACGTTCTCCCACGGCATGGGCATGTTCTCGAGGAGCTTGAACACCGCGTGGGGCACGTACTTCAGGGCGCCGAGGTATATCCGCTTGTCGGCCGAGTACCGCTTCGAGCTCATGTCGCCGTGATCGGCGAGTATCTTCCGCACGTGCTCGGGGGGGAGGAGCTCCTTCTGGGGGGCGGCGAGGCCGTTCCCCGCGGAATTGAGCGCCGCGAACCGACGGCGGTGGGAGTATCGCTTGTTCTGGAGCTTCGACCAGCGCTTCGATTTCTCCTCGAGCGTCGGGGGTTGCGGCGGAGGCGCGACGGCGGGCGGGGGGGCGAACGGCGATGGATGATGGTGGTGGTGCGGATAATTCTGTGGCTGCATCGGCATCGTCGTCGTCATCCCCGGCGGGGCCATGCCGGGCGGCATCATCATCATGCCCGGCGGCATCATCATGCCCGGAGGAGGAGGAGGGGGGGGCGGCATCGGCATCGGCGGGGGCGCTCCATTCATCGCGAAGTTGCTCGGCATCACGGGAGCCATCCCCGGCGGTGGGAGCATGCCCTGCGTTTGTTAGTTATTCGACGACGGCGACAACGACGACGACAAAGAAAAAGTGAAAATCCATAATATAACGGAGAAATTTCACCGAGTTAAAAGTGGAATCATCCCGGGGGGGGGACCGTACGACGAAAAACTTACCGGCGGCAACATCATGCCGGGCGGCGGAGGCGGTGGTGGAGGAGGAGGAGGGGCCATGCCCGGAGGAGGAGGCATCATACCTGTATTAATTATTTATTTATTTTTTGGGGGGGGGACGATCGATGGATGGCAAGATGACATCATAATAGAGTATGTGGGTATCCTGGAAGAGAGAAATCGAGGAGTACGACAATCGACGAAAAAAAAGGAAAGAAAACTCACCAGGAGGAAATGGTTGATATTGATTACTATTGTACTGTCCCCCCTGTTGGTAGGGAGGAGGAGGAAGCGGCGGCGGCGGTGGCGGTCCGGACGACATGGTCGCGGCGGTATTTTTGTTGCTAATTCCCCTCTTCTTTTTGTGTTTGTGGACGTTCGCAGCGACAGACAGACCCCTCCCCCTCGTGCATTCAACCACGGACAGCAACGACAACCTCTCCTCAAATCAATCCGCCCAGACCCAGACCCAGCCCCCAACCCCCAACAAACAAAAGCCCTTTGACCCTCTAGATACTTCAACCCCCCCCCCCACTCCATCTAGGTACTACATCCCATTTCTGTCACTTCAATAATTGATGGGTGGCATCTTAAATATGTGTTTGTTGCATCCTCAATTGTAACCTGAGTTGTGATTCGGGCATTCCCCCTTTAGTTTGATTGCGTGCGGCGACTGAAGAAGCTGAAGAAGAAGAAGAAGAGAGTTTGAATAGTTATGACCCATGTCCATGTGGATGCATTTGTTGTTTTATCTTCTTGCTATTGCATTGATAGTTAATTGCATTTCTACGCATCCAAGACAGAGACGCCTGGTTCATCATCTTTCGCAAAGACATGGACAGGGATGATTCCCCACAGGTGGCGGCTAAGCTTTACAAGGGGCAGCTGTAAAGGCCGTTCTCCTCTATGGTGGCAGCAAGACATGGGACCTGACAAAAGCCGTACTGCTGCGGCCGGAGGGTTCTCACGTCCGATCAGACTACTACTACTGCATTACAAGGGTGCACAAAATTAAGCAGGAGGGCGCTGATAATGATAACACAAACTGGAACTGGGTAGTATAGTACTAACCGAGTACGCAACAACAACAAACGTACCCAAAGTCTGCAGGATACACTTTATCCAGCAGCATTACATTGATGTGAGCCATTCCACTATTGCAGCGTACGTGGCGACCCGTACTACCTCCTTGACGCCTGCCAGTGGGGTAAGAGTGAGTGAGAAGTTTGATGCCAAGAAGACATCGGTGGTGGGAGCAGGCGAAAAGCGTGGACACCACGATGAAGATGCTGCAACTGGATCTGAGTGATGTATGACCATTCCTTGCACTTTTGCATGATGAGTTTCTTGGCAGTTGAAAGACTTGCCAGGGCGCGCAGAGAGATGATCATATTGCGGGAATAGATGACAGGATGCTCCCACATACAGCATCGGAATGAACCTTTTGAGTGAGAACGGAAAGGTGCCTGGAATTCAGTGATACTCCTGTCGGCCTGGCCTTCGCCAGGAGATTCCACATACCTAGTTACCTAAAGTACTTGCGTACATCACATCTCTCGCCACCGCACATCCCATCAAAAAAAACTCTTCTGCTTTTTTGTTGTTGGCTTTCCATGCATTGCGTTGTCCATCATCGGAAACCTTCGATCTCTCTTTCAAACGACGCACATCTCTGAATCTCTTTCGCTGAGTTACCTTTTGCCATACCAACGATGCGCCCGACATTACTCGGCCGATCGACGACGTCGGCGACGACGATGCTCGTCGCATCGACGCTCTTGCTCCTGCTGTCCTCCGCATCCACGACGGTCGATCGCGACGGCAACGGCCGCGGCGGAGGACGCGCGATGCTCGTTTCGGCGTCCGCCGTCGCCCCGCGATCGAGACACGGCGGCAATACGCGCGAGCGCTCCGGCGGCATCGGAGAGGCCTCGATGGTATCGACGGAGCCGTCGTCGTCGGTCGTCTACGCGTCGTCGACGACGATGACCGCCCCCGCCGGGACGACGGCGTTCGCCCCGGACGCCGAGGTCGACGGCGGCGGCGGCGGCGGCGCGACGGCCGCGCCGCCGCCGCAGTCGTCGTCTTCGTCGTCGAACCCCCTCGTCCAGCTGGCGACCTACGTCAAGGACACGGCGGTCAACTTCAAGAACGGTCTCGGGGAGATGAACGCCTCCCACCGCCGTTGCAACGCCATACGCGACAGGCAGCGGCATCACGCCCGGACGGTCCTGGGTACGTCCCGACCCCGCGGCATCGGGGGGATGCAGGTGGGCGGGATATCCTACGAGGAGTACGACTTCCTCCGGAAGGGGTTGGTCGACAGGAACAAGCTCTTCGCGGTGATGGTCGTGTCGCTGTGCCTGCCGAATTACTTCGTGTACTACCTGTGGTCCTTCCCCGACATGATGCCCGGACCGTTCGCGAAGAACCAGAGGAACGAGATCGAGGTTTCGAGGCAGAGGTGTCACGCGGTGATATCCGCCATGCTCGACGTGGAGAAAGGGGCGAGGATCGCACCGTGGTCAAGCAAGCTCAATCCGTTCGGGCGCAGGGCCACCGAGCGCGCCATGTCCCGCCTAGGGGACGCGGTCGCGTCGGGATGCTCGATCATGGCCGAGGCGGGTATGCGCGGTCCCGACGGGGGGGGGGTCCTGCTGCGGCGGCTCGGTCCGATGCTGACGCTGTATTCGCCGGTCCCGATCACGAAGCGGCAGCGCCTCCTCGCCGGGGGGGCCGACCTGCTGCCCAAGCACGTGATGAGGGGCCTCGCGAGGGCGATCAACGCCGACCCTCTCAACAAGGGGGCGGCGCCGTTCGGCGTGGGTGCCGTGCAGCACATCGAGTCGGTGGCGCTCGCGGACGGGTTCCTCGTGGACAACGGCATCGACGTGACGAGCGACGACGATGTCGGATCGCGCCTCGTCGAGGAGGCGTGCGCGGCGCGTCTCATCGGCTGCCCGGGATGGACCGACGGGGAGAGGAGGGGGGCGCTCGCGTCGTGGCTGCGGGAGGTGGAGATCGCGCCGAGGGCGGCGACGACGACGACGACCGGGGAGGGAGGGGACGAGGGTGGCGACGACAATGTCGACCGAGAACAACAACAACTACTACAACAACAACAACAACAACAACAACAGCGGTACTACAACGGCAATATGGCGAGGGCGGTGCTGATGTGCTACAACGCCGTGGACGGGACGAGGGACGGCAGGTCCGATTCGAGGCTGTTGAGGGTCATGTATCAGGGACGGAAGGAGGAATGAAATAACTCTTCTTCCCGATTGGCTCAATTATCAAAATCTTGTTGCGACCTCTCATCGAAAGAGGAGATGATGGGTCTAGAATTCGGGATAGGGGGGAAAATGCCGTGGTTCGTAAGGTGTGCCGTCTGAGAAGAAATGGCGTCTACTCGATATTATGCGGGGAAGGTGACAAAAGATGGAGCGTGGGTTTGGATTAATGCAACAATGCAAAATATGAAAGAGAGCTTCGGAGATACGATACAAGATAAAACACCACGAACAATCAATCGTGACGAAGTCGAGAGAGAGAGTGTGCAGAGATAAATAACCAAGAACTAACGACGAATTACTCTACCTAATGAAATGAAATCTGCACCGGATGTTGCTTTCACAAGTCGTGGTACGCATTGACACAGTATGATGACAAGTAGTAGACACGCCACTGTAGCTGATATATTGAGTCATGCTTCTTAGGTAGTTTGTGTTCTATATTTATCAATTAAGAAACGAAGACCCGTCCGATACTTGGAGACTTTGCAAGATGCCAACGATCAACTAGCTTTTTGGATTCTCTGTCATAAGTCACCGCGCGTCGTTCAAGGCCGAGACTCTGGATAAGGTGTATGCAGCCTAAGTAGCTTCGGTCCGAGCGTTGCGAGGAGCGGCACCTTGCAACAACCACAGATGGCGAATGCCAAAAAACACAAACATTGAAGTATCTCCTCCTTGTCTCTATCCATACCATCAATTAGCGACGATCCGATACAAGTTCGCATCGATAGCGACACAGGCCTAAACAAATCAAATCAATGTCACTCCCGCACCGGTCCCCACACTGTGAGTTATACTCACCTTTTTCTGTTTTCTCTTGCCGTCACCTGCCGTCGCCCCCCCCCCCCCCTCGACGCACAATATCGATCACACCCTCCAGATGGGTCGGCCTCGCTGGATGGGCACGGAGCGCCGCAGCCACCTTGGTGGCCGAAGCCTCAGGTTCATTGTTCGCCGCGGTGAGAAGAACGATGTTGGGTGTTGGGCGATGGCACATTTGCCACCAAAGTCTCAGGCGCATTTGCCACCGCAATTAGAGGAACGGGCAGGGGCACGGGCGAGGAAAGAATGACGAGACGTAGAATGAAAGAACAGCGGCAGCAGAGCTGAGTTTTACTTTTAAGGCAAAGTAAAGTTCACCGACCCAACACCAACCTCATGTACGAACGCGCCTCCCAACCACCATGCCCACTCAGGATCCTCATATTCGCCGACATCCGATGGATGCAATCTGCATCACCAACACGACGGACGTTCTTTTGTAACTCCTACACTGCACCCACACCAAGCCTCCATACTCTACAACTCATCGGACTTAGCATATCTAAGGCATACAGCTTACTACTACTTTGTAATGCTACCCGTACGTTCCAACTTCATCCCACAGCCCCCGCATTATTTGACCTCTACTCTTTCCTCACTCTGGAAGATACATACCCTTATTTATTTGCATTACATCCATTCTTGCTGTCAAGAGGTGGCAGGTGCGCAGCATGGATCGGCTCCTTTACTTGTCGGCATTCTGATTGAACGAGATGGAATAGCCCCCGGTATTCGGATCCTGCACCGCGTTGAAGTTGTTCAGACTCAACCCGAAGTTGCTCAATAAACTGTTCCCTAGATCCTTGAGCTTCCCCATCGTCTCCTCCTTCAATTTCTCCATGCGTTCCTCCTCGATTTTCGCAAGCCTGTCCACGTTCTTCCGAGAGACGATATTGTTCGGCTCGAGCCTGTATGCCATTCGGGCGTCCAGAAGCGCCATGTCGGTCTTGTCCATGTGCTCGTACGCCGCGCAGCGCCGGCCGTACGCCTTGGCGTACGTCGGGTCGTACATGATCGCGATGGTGGTGTCGTCTACGCACTCGCCGTAACGGCCGAGGTGGAGGAGGCAAGCGGCGCGATTGGCGTGGTACACGGCGAGCTTGGTGCCGTACAGGTGCCGCGGCGGATCGAAGGTCTCGTCCTCGACGACGGCCTTCCCGTCGCCGTCGCCGTCGTCCTTCCCCCCCCCGTCGTCCTCTTCCATTTTCCCCCTGTCGTCGTCGTCATCGTCGTCGACGTTGCCGCCTCCACCTTTCCCCCTCGCCGACCTCCGCTTCTCCGCCCCCCTCCTCTGCCTCTCCATCGCTTTCTCCCTGTTGGCCTCCTCGAACGCGTCCCGCATATCCAGGAGTTCCCTCCCCGACGGTCCGTACCCGACGCCGCACGGGCACTTCTCGATCGCGTCGGTGTAGTAATCGCAAGCGTCGAGGTGATTCCCGTTACGGAACTCGACGTTACCGAGACCCTTGAGGCGCTCCGATTCGTCCGTCGGATGACGGGGGGCGGGGGCGGCGGGGCCGCCGCCGTCGCCGCCGCACTCCTTGGCCTTCTTGGGCGACGGGGCGGCGCACGTGGCCGTCGCTCCGCCGCCGATTTCGTACACGACCCCCCCCCCCCCCCCCCCCCCCCCCCCCCCCCCCGGCCTTGGTCCCCGTCGGGGCTGCCCTCGGCGTCGACGGTTGCTCCGAGATCGAACCCCTCGGAGTCGAATTGTTCCTGTTGCCGTTGTTGGGACTTGGCGGAGGACATGCTGTTGTGTTGATGATGGTAAAAATATGTTGACCAGCGAGCCCAATCAACGAAATAATCATGGCGTCGAAATCGAAAGAAATTCGTTGGTATGTACGTTGGTACTTTCTCTACATAATGTGCGTGCCATATCGCTGAATAATCGCCTGCGTCCCCTAATCGCCAACCACCTATCGTAATCAGAGCCAGAGTTTAGTTGTTTAGAACTCACAAAAATAATGTGTGAAAGAACCCCGCTCGAAGAAGCGAAGGCACTCACGCCTTCTCTACCTCTGCCTCGGAGTCACTGGGTAATGGTGTCGAGGCTATCATGACTCCTTCACCTGGTCACAAACACTGACACTGAAAATAGTCCTCACTCCACGTGATAGATCATAGACCAGGTTTCGTGTCATATATTGGCATAAGTGAAGATGCCGTGATCAAATATCGAGACAAATGCAAGATCAAGCAAATGCATTCACACCGGGCACGGGACGTGCAAAATCTTCATCTTATCAAAGAGGCTAGGTAGTTCACTAAAGGCAGAATGTCCAAATCACCCAGCTTCCGATTAATACAATAATATAACAATTACATTGTAGCAGGGCATAAACATGGTGAATGTTTGAAGATGTTTTGTGGTAAACAAAAACAGAGGCAGAGGGGGTACTACAGTTTCCAGTATTAATGGAGTCATTTCTGCGAGGACACAGTGAAAGGAATATATCTCAGAACCACATGATAGAAGTGAATAGTGATTGCCAGTGTTTGAGGATTGTTATCATCTCACACATATTGGCCAGAGAGGAAGATGAGGTGGGTTAGAAGATCTGTGAGATGTGTGCATTAGATCAAAATTAAGCTTTAGTAGGCAGAGTATCCAGCAATTTTGTTTTGGATTATCTGACACTTTTGCTAGATGAGTAGTAACTACCAGGAAAATAATCTATCACAGGAATGTTTTCATTGCTAGGTATTCTTGGGTGGCAAGTTGATCCTGAGAGGTGCCACATTCCTTTGACAGTGTTATTAGGATCATGGCTATCTTTACAATGACAATGATGGCCATGCATAATGCAGTTCACCTCACAAGAAACCCTGCCTGTTCTAGTTTCCTGTCTTTCTTGCTGTATTCTCAACTGGTCTTGTGGATTCAGCAATTATTTAATCATATCAGAGAAAGTGAGAGAGGTCAAGTATGCAAGTGGTGCTCACTACAAGATGACCAAGATATGACATCGATGGACAACATCCTCTAGATTCTGTCTTTGCCAGGCCCCAGGCACTTTGGTGGTGTCTGAAATCTAGAAATTCTAAACATTCTGCCAACTGGAAAGAAAAACACCAAGGACACTAGGAAGTTATGGTGGTTATTTTTCACCAGGTTTGAGAAAAAAAATCGAAGCTTAAAAACAGAATTGAAGAGGATGGCTGAAAAGCATATACACTCTACACCGGAACCTGGAAATCCCGCCTCAGTGTACAGTGATAGGCCATGGTATTGGCGGGAAACATATCCCGACTAAATGGCGCGCCTCACTAAAGCCAGACGCCGTGACTCACTGTAAGTCAGTCACTGGAGTAAGCGATGACAGACCTGTCTGTCA
>JALLOS010000042.1:0-20701 GCA_036939435.1 Stephanodiscus minutulus
TCCCTTACTGATTAAGTTTATTGTGCTGTGACTGCGAAACAACAATATATAATAGCAATAATATAAGATAAGAAAGAAATAGCTACACATCAGTATCTTTCCAGGAACTGGAAGCCCCTTGCATCACCTCATGTGTGTCGTCCCCCCATACCTCAGCTGCAGTTCCTCACATGAAATGGGATGGTGCGATACGGGGATCCAGCTGATAATATTCCATTAGTTCACATGGAGGACACATACCATACACCAATAGAATTCCTTTGTCCAAACCTGTCATGTCATCAGTGACATCGTGATTTAGTAGTAAGCCACGATACCAGCGGATAGCCTTTTCTTCGAAGGGTAGGTTGTTGGGAACTGTATGGTTTCAAAGGTTGGTGGTGAGAAGTTGAGTGGCAGCAGTGCCTGGTCGGATTGGTTCACGCGCGAAGACGATATGTTTGTGATTGCCTAGACTCAATGTTTGTAGTGTTGCGGGAAGTGGTTCAAAACTATCGGAGGTTGGTTTGAGGACATGTGTGTCTGGGTTTGTGATCCAGATGTATACTGCGTTGATTGTAGATCACCACTTTGGAGAGAAACAGGATTTGCCGGTATATTAGAGAGAGGTCTCCTCGGGGGCCGCCGAGTGCAAGCCTTGGCCTTGCGTCGTCGTCCTCTCCCCACACAGAATTAATAATGTGGGTGGTGCAGGCATCTGCACCCACTACCACTAGTAGTAGTGTGAACTGGACAAGAATCCTGGCCATATCATTCCGGTCCCTTGGATATGAGAGGGGTACTTGATTGACGCCATAGATGTCTGTTTCGTAGTAAAACATCATGGCGTCCTCGAGGTCCTGTATGATGAGATTACGGAAGAAGGCTGATGGCTGATTCAGTTCTGTGGGAGGCCCAGGAGTCGGGAGGTAGACCTAGTACGTGATGACACATAATGCCTTGTAGAGGGCCTTCAGCATCTTGCAGTTGAGACCTGTGTCGTCGTCCAGTATGGTGCTCAATTGTGGTGGCAACTGTGGAAGTGGAATGGCTTGCATGCATAATACCTGTTCATTCTCAAAATAGTAGTCCTCGTAACCAATGACTTCACCGATTCGTCCCAAGACAACACATTTGATGGGACGGTCTTTTGTCATCCAGTCCTCTGTCGGACGGGCATCAACATTGGTTGGGGAGGGAGGCTTCAAATGGGGGTGTTTGGCCATGATGATAGAACCGATTGTTTGTGCGAGGATAGAGAGTGCAATGTCAAATCTGTGAAGATATATGGAACACTTTGATGGACGTGGTTTGAATCAGGGAAGGAAACAGTGGGGAATTTTTTCCCGTTTCTCGAAATGTGCCAGAAAGACAAAATGAAACACAAGAAACAGGAAAGTGTATCTTTTTTGGAGATATGGCTGGCATGCACCATTAAAGGTGCTGTCATAGGAATGATTGGGCATTGTTGAGAAGTTGGAAATGTGATGTAGTTTCTGGAAGTGTCATCCCAGTGTTCTTGTGTGTTTGTTCCCATTTGTCTGGATGGTAGATGCATGCAAGAAGGTGGCAATATGCGTGCTTGACTTCCGTTTCCATGGCCCCGAGGTCAAGGCTAAGGATTTGCCTAATTAATTCTTGGATTTAGCCATTTTGAGTGTGCCAAAAGAAGGTCAATCAAGGAGTGTCTTAGAAAACCTACAACAATATCATATTTCAAATCAAACAATATTTTTCAAGACATTTGCAAACGTATTTCCGCTGATAGTGGCGTGCCATTTTAGGAAACGCTAGCTTCGCCTAACAAATTACACACTTTAGTCATTTAGAGTTAAACTTAACGTCAATTGTACAACCTAAACATTAGTACATATTGCTCCTTGTTCCCTGGTTGTTCCTGTTCAAATGTTTTTTGGCACACGTAAAATAAAGGCTCCCTAAAGCCCAAAGAACATCCTGGATTCCAGGTCACTCCTTCTTCCTTCTCATTTTCGATTGCTCATTCACCATGCGATGGAAAGTCACAACAAGAAACCATTTGAGGCAGCGTCTGCAAGAGCTTATGCTAGAGAAATTGAGGTTTAGGGATTTCTACTACCTGGGGGTGCCAACTAAAATTCTCCCCCCCCCCTCTCTGTCCTCCCTCCCTCTCTCAAAACTAATTAGATTGATACTATTTTAATCACTATAGTAGCTACTAATAAATATATAAATTCGTTAATAGTATTTCCTTTATCAATGGAGTAGGTGTTCACTCAGGGATCCTCCGTTGTCTCCCTGTCACATTTGGTGTTGTTGTCAGGAAAGATGGCAAGATTGCGGGCATTGCATCTCCTATCCCAATATGATCATTGTCGTCATTGTTTTTGCCAATGATTATGAAGATGACAACTTCACCCTCTCATCCTCCCCCCAGCAGCGCCGATGCTGTCCCTCACTTGATACCTCTCGTCGCTCATCATTATCCTTGGTTGCCTCTCAACTGCCACACAGCCGTAGAGGAGGATCATCCGCACCTCCCCACTGATGCAGGGCAGCGCTTTTTCCTCCACCATAATTGATGTTCATGTACTGACACCACGTGTCATTGTCCCCTCGAGCCGACAAGTTTCCGGGAACCCCCCCGACTTCCTCCTCTGCTTGTAGAAATTTTGGTATTTGGGGCAGGGAGGACGCGGCGGTATTCATCCTTGTTCGCCCTCCACACATCATCCGCAGTTGCCGACATCATTGTTGCAGTGCAAGTGGAAGCAATGGCGGCAAAGTCCGGGCCCACAAGCTATCAAGCTACCACGTCCTTTTCAGTCATTGGCATGGTCTGACCGTGCAGTAACCTGAACTCATAGTCGAAGGTTGGGATTGGTGTTGGTGGAGTGCAATGTGGGCCACGTGGACCGCGTGGGTTGTGGGTTGTGGCTTGTTGTGGGGGTGGGGGTAGGTTATAAGTGGTACAGTCACAGACTACAGTAAGAAGAAGTTAGGTGGAGGCAGTGGTTTAGTTTTTTATAGTTTACTTCATCATTATGCTGCCACTAAGGGCTTGGTGCGTTTGGGCCTCCCCCAAAAATTTATTGGACTTTATTTTGACCTCTTGTTCACATGTTTTGTGTTTGTTTCCGTAAAGCCTTGGAAGCAGACGCATGTGAGAGAGGGGGGTATTTGCTAGGTGTTTCTTGATCTATGTAATATGCATTTTGTATGTGTGTGTGTTCGTTCCCGTCAGAAGCTGGCGTCAAGAGCAAAAGTTTGGTCCACACAGTCAACTCCAACGCCCGACTTTGAGTATTCTCCAACACGTTTTTGAAGAAGTTTGTCTTTCCCTGTAGGCCAGTAATCATTTCCATCCATTCGAATGGAATTCCGACTTTGTAATGGCGACGACATCCGAAGGTAATTAGGAGTCGATCAGCGCAAAATTTGATGTAATTACACATCATAGCGGAATTCATTCCAATCCATCTCGATCTTAACTGCGCTTTTGATTGATGATCTCCACGATCCGCAATTCCGGTAGCTGATTGACTAGTTTTGAGTACAGTAGGCATCATGCAAAGTTGCAGTGCAGCCCTTCATCTCGGCTAATCAGTTCATTGCTGAAACTGAGTCCTGGCATCAGGCCGCTTTTTTTGAGCCAGAAGATGGCGCAAAATGACACTGAAAAGAAGATGCCTTCGACTGCGGCGAATGCAATCGTGCGTTTGGCGAAGCTAGCAGTGGTAGTATCACACTACTTGAGAGCCCACTGTGCTTTCCGTTGGATGCAGGGTACAGTTTCTATCGCTCGTAGGAGGTGCATCTTTTTGGTGGGATCTTTGATGTACGTTTCGATTAATAGTGAGTATGTTTTGCTATGGATGTTCTTGACGGCAATCTGAAAGCCGTAGAAGCATTAGGCTTCAGGCAGCATGACCTCTGTGGCAAAGTTGCTGCTAAGATTTTCATTGACGATGCCATCAGATGCCGCGAAAAAAGCCAGGACGTGGGATATGAAGTGCTGCTCCGTTGGCTAGAGTCTGTTCCAGTCTGTGGTATCAGCAGAGAGGTCAATCTCCTCGGCAGTCCAAAAGGACGCTTCGGCCTTTTTGTACATCCTCCAGATGTCTTCATGTTGGATGGGGAAGAGGATGAAACAGTTGGGGTTCGCTTGGAGTAACGGTTCGGGGGCAAGATGGTCGTTCGTCTCGGCGGTCTTGTGCTTTGACGCGTTGCGTCGTGGTGGCTTTGTCTTGAGTAAGAGCACTTAAGCCGAGGTTTCCCCAATATCCCGGCAGAGCTCAGAATGGGCCAGCTCAAATTGTCGTCAGGTTGCAAATTTGTTTGGAAGAATAGAGAAATCGGCATAACTCCTTTAAGAACCTGCAATCAAGAGTCCATAAAGATGATAGGAGTACGTTTTGACATACCTTGGCGATTATGTACCAGGATTATACCAGATGCACATAACACGGATAAACAAGATAAACATACTAATAAATCATCCAAAGGCATTCCTTTTCAATGTTGAGTAGTAATAGAGATCTTTACCAGAGCCAGATAATTACAGATCCGCCATACATGATAACCGTTCCTTCGCTCACGTTATACCAGCGAGCTTCTTTCGGTCCGCGAGCCTCCGGCGACAGCGATCGTAGCACTCCTCGGTGATGGCGGGGCCGACCGTCGCGCACCTGCTGGCGCCGATTGCGTCCCGCGCACCGCCGGCGAGGGGGGCGCCGAAAACCACCACCGCGCCGTGATTCGCCCTCGCGCCGCCGCCGCCGCCGCCGCGCGCGTCCTCGTCGTCGTCGCCCAGGCTTCCGCCATCGTCCCGATCGTCGAACGCCACCACCGACGCCATCATGGCCCTATCCAACGCCCCCCTCCATCCGCGGAGAGGAGGGGCGTCGTCGTTGGAAGTGGCACCGGACGATGACCCCCCCCCTCCCGCTCCTTCCAAATCGCGCATCGTTTTCTCCCCCTCCCGCCGCCGCCGCCGCCGCCGCCGCAGCAGGGAGGAACGCACCCCCTCGGCGCCCCGTCCCACCGCCGTTCCGCTCCCCGCGCAGCTCCTCCATCCCCCGCTCGGATCCACGGTGTACAATTCCAGCGAAAGAAGTTCGTCCGCCTCCTCCGTCGTCGTCGTCGTCGTCGTCGTCCTCCGTCGTCGCGACGACGACGAAAGCGCCGAAGTCCCTACGACGAGAAGCTGCAAGCCCAGCGGCCGTCCCCCGTCGGACATCGCCGCGTCGATCATCATCGCCGACAGGTCCTCCCGGACCAACCTGTGGGGATCGACGCTCTTGCCGCCCCCTGCGCAGGCGGCGTCGAACACCGATATCCGCGACAGCACCCGTCCCGCCGCGACGCCGAGGACGTGATCGGCGTCCGGCGCGAAACCCGTCGCGGCGACGAGCAATCCCGAGGGGGCGTGGAGCACGCGCAGGTTGCACACGCCGCCGCCGCCGGACGGGAGGGGGAGGTGGACAGGTCCGTCGGGGAGGAAGGACAGGCCGCGATAATGGCGGCGGCGGCGGATGTCGTCGTCGTCGCTCCTCCTCCTCCGGCGCCATCGCGGATCGTCATCGTCGCGTTTATCGGGGCGATGTCGTCCGTCGTCGCCGGCATTCCCGTCGCCGAACACCGAGGAGACGGTCAGATTCCCGGCGTTGCCCCCCCCCCCTCGCCCCGCCGATGCGCCCGACTCGCTCGCGATCGGAGAGCGGAAGAGGACGACCAAACATTCCTCCTCGTCGTCGTCGTCGTAGTCATCATCGCAATCCACTCCCGACTCGACGATGGGCGACGTCCCTTCGCCGATTTCCGTTCGCCGCCGCCGCCGCCGCCGGGGGGGGGGGGACCTCGCGGCGATGACGGTCCCCCCGGCGACGGACGCGGCGAGGGAGGGGCCGAGCTCGCGCACGGGGGAGGAGAAACCGCCTCCTCGCTTCGACGATGCCGCCGATGATGCGCCGATGAATAATAATAGCAGAGGAGAGAAAAACAACGCGAGTTGGCGGCCGCGGTGCCAAAGCATGGTCTCGTAATACGATGTGCGATGTAATAATAATAATTAATTATGCTCTGGCTTTCCGCAGGATAGCTAGGCAGAGCCTGGTTTTTACACGCTACAGTTTCCAAATCAATAGTACATAATATTACTTTCTGTTTTCGCCCGTCAAAACTCTCCATATTCACATCCACCGTAACTACGTACAATACCTCAGAATTATAAAAAGGTATTTTGTTTTCGTTAGCGTATTCGGGTGAATCTATCTCCTATGAGAGAGGCGCACCGCCGCACCACCCCCCGATACGATCGGCATGATCACGAACCTGCTGAAGGCGGTCGGCGCGGGCCACCCCCCCCGCGCAGCAGCCGCCGACTACGACGACGATGACCGCAGCAGTAGCAGCAGCAGCATTGGCGGCGGTGGCATCGGTGGCGGTGGCAATCCCCTCGCCTCGACCATAGGGGGATTCCTCTTCCAAAACTTCCACCACGGGTCGGTGGGCGCCGACGGATCGACGTCTTCCTCCCCCGCCGCCTCCGCCCACCGCGGCGCGTCCTCCTGGGGTGGCGGCTCCGTCGGCGGCCGCACCGGCGGGCGGGGGTACTATGCCGACATCGCCGCAGCCGAATTCGGGGGGGTGGGGGGGGGGGGGGGGGGGGGGGGGGGGGCGGCGGAGGCGGAGGCGGCACGGCCAAGGCCGACCGCGGGAGGAGGGAGGCGGCCGCGAAAGCCGTCGCGGCAGTCGCGGGGATCGCGACCGCCCCGCCGTCCGCCCATCCGCCGTCGTCGGCGTCGTCTTCTGCCCCGGTCGACCGCCGATCGAGCGGCGGCGGCGGCGGTGTCGTCGTCGGGGGGGACAGCGGTGGCCGTCGCCGGGGTCCCCCCCCCCCCCCTCCGTCGTCGTCGTCGACGGCGGCGGCGGCGGATGCGGCGGCCGCGACGAGATCGGCCGCCGGCGCGACGACGATGGCCGGGGGGGGGGGCGTGTACCGCGGGAGGAGGATCGTCCCGGACGTGTCCCACCTGTACGACGTCGTGAACGATCGCGGGGCGTGCGAGGATTACGACGTCCTCATGGAGATCGCGACCGCGGCCGCGTCCGAGGCCGACGCCGCCGCGGATGCGGATGCGGCGGCGCGATCATCGCGCGATCATCCGCCGAACGCGGCGAATCGCGCCCGCGCCGCCAGCAACCCCATGGGATTTTCCCATCGATTCGTCGTCGGCAGGGGGGGGGGCGGCGGCGGCGGCGGCGGCGGTGGAGGCAGGGACGCGGGACTCGAGCAGAAGCGCAACTGGGCCAGGATGAAGGAGGAGGAGCTCGTCGACCGCATGCTGTCCCAGTTCCCGGAGTTCGGGACCAACCTCCCCACGCCGTTCACGGTGATGGACGAGGGCGACGAGGACGAGGCGGACGACGGACCGTTCTTCGGGAACGGCATCGGCGGTAACGGCGGTGGCAGCATCGGTCCGTCGTCGATCGCCCCCGCCGGCGTTGATCATCCCGGGGGCCCCCGCCGCGCGACGGGGCCGCATTCCTCTACCAGGGCGGAAGGCCCGTCGTCGTCGAACGGGGATGCCGCGTCCTCCTCCACCTCCTCCACCTACGCTAACGCAGCAAGATTCTTCCCCGACGACGCCACCGACGCGATCGGCCGATTCTTCTTCGGCGTCTCGCCGAATAATCCCGCGAACGATGGCGGCGGCCGCGTGCCCCCGGAGGCCGATGGCGGCGGCGGGCCGCCGGAGTTCCGTCGCTCCCGCAGCTCCGGGTCGACGTCGACCGCGTCGTCCGCCGTCACCGGCGCCTCCACGTCCTCCGGCCGCGGTGATCGACCGCGGCGGGGCGTCGGGGGGGGAGGCCGCGATGGCGTCGGCGCATCCGACGGCGCCACCGACGGCGCTATCGACGGCGACGGCGACGTCGCAGCCGGGGGGGGGGATCGCGCCGACGACGGCGATCGTCGTTCGGGGTGGGATCAGGACGAGATCGATCTGTGGAGGGGCGGGAACGCCCGCGACTCGGGCTGGGCGACGCCAACGACGACTGAAGGCGCGTCGCATCCGCCGCCGTCGTCGTCGTCGAGGGCGAATCGGCAGCAGCGCGTCCTTCGCGACCCCGCCGGCGTCGGCGGCGCCGCGGCGTCGCGGCCGAGGACTTCGCCCGCCGGCGATTCGCCGACTGCGGCCCCGTCCCGACGCGGCGCCGAGGATGATCTACCCCGGCGGGGCGGGGAGGCCGAAAGCGACTGGGCCGGTCGAAGGAGGATGCATCGCGAGCGCCGACGGAAGCGCCGGGACTGGGACGCCCTCGCGATTCCCGCCGCCGTCGACGCGCCCCCCCCGGCGACGGTGCCGACGCGGGGCGCGCTCCCGACCACCGCCGCGACCGTCCCCGCCCAATTCCATCAACTGGCATTGTTGAGCGCATTGCCCGATCGCGTGGCTTCCAGCGACAGGAGGGATAAAGCCGGTCGGCAACAAGAAAGGTCCAAGAGAGGAGGGGGGGGAGCCGTCATCGTCGACAACGGCAAGCAGCATTGGATGCCGGACAACCTCTGCAAGCACTGCTATTCCTGCGAGGCGCCGTTCACCCTCATCCGTCGTAAGCATCACTGCCGCGTCTGCGGCATGATCTTCTGCAACGTGTGTTCCGCTTACATCGTTCAGGTATCGTCGTCCGACGGTGGCGGAGGCTCTGTCGCAGGCGGTGGAGGCGATGGCACGACGGACGGCGAGCCGTCGGCGACCACAGGGACCTATGGCACGATGCGCACGTGTCAGAGCTGCCACGACCAGCTGTCCGAACGCGGACTCGGCGTGGTCATGCGCGACCAAATGGGAATGGCGAACGCCGCCAGCTCGAAGTCGGATGGCGCAAACGATTCGCAGCGGAAGCCGTCGTCTTCGGAGATGAACACCGTTAAGCAGTCTACATCTCTGGGCGTGGACAGGATAGCAGCCGAGGCAGGTTCGGTGGCAGCTCCGCATATCGCGCGGAAGGGGAGCGCTCGAGATCTGCTGCTGCCGCTGGCGTCGACGGCGCAATCCCACCCGACGCCCAAGATGTCAAACGAGGACAACGCCACGATCGCGGACCCCTCGACTAGGTCCCACGAATCAACGGAGCAATTCAGCGGCTTTCAGGGTCCGGGGGGGGCATCGGTCTCCGGCGATTTCCACGCGCTGAGCATGACGAAGCAGCGCCTCGACGTAGAGAAGCGCAGGCGGGAGAATCTCGAGCGCGCCGAGGCCGAGGAGGCCGCAAGACTCGCGGCAGAGGAAAAGGAGGAGGCCGAGGCAGCACTGGCCGAGGCGAAGAAGAGTAGCGGCCTGGGGAGTGGAACTCCTTTTCGATTGAAAACGCGGCTTGGGTCATCGGTCCGGCAATGGAGGGGTTCGTTGCACCACACAGAGTCGGGAATTTCGGATGGCGGTGGGAAGGAGGTTCCCGATGAGGGGGTGAATTCTACTTCTGATTTGGTGGAAGACTGTGCTGCCGCCGCCAGCGGTGATGCCGTAGCTGCGGCAGGAGGAGAAAGTGTTAGGTCACGACGCGGTACTTCTATTTATCAGCAACCCGCCTCGGTGTGCATTCGAGCCGCCGCGTCGACGGAAAGCAGTCCTGGAATCGATGAAGCGCTTGCTGGGCCGAGACAAAGCAACGATGCCACGGCAAAGAAGCATCTCGGCATGGTCGCGGCGGACTATCTCGAAAAATTGACGAGAGAACTGCTCCAGACTGATGCCCCTCTTTTACTAGAAGAGATCAAGGCGGCATGCGAAGGGTCTTCGTCGGCAATGGTGGAATCGAAGCTTATCACTTTGTGGGTGAACACTCTTATGACTCTTTCGACACGATGCTCTGCGACGGTTGAGCCTGATGTGAAAAATGGCGATCTGCTTGGTAAGTTATGTCCTCGAGTGCATCCCCGACGAAGTGTCTTCGTGGCACCTAACCGGTTAGGTTAAGTTAGGTTCGTCCCGCCCCCAACCAACCCTCACTTGAAGCTTACTCCTCTCCTTTCCGTTCTCTGTATCTCTTTTGCCATTTTTCACCCCATCTCACGATACTTCTCACAGATATACGCCCGTATTGCAAGGTGAAAATTATCCCTGGAGGATCGGTGTTAGATTACGCATACGTTTCTGGCGTCGTGTTTCACAAAAACGTGAGCCACAAGAAAATGGCTAGGGTAATCCCGAACGCGAAGTTAATGTTGTTAAGCGGGGGCATAGAATATACGAGGGCAGAACACAGAATTGCCTCTCTTGACACACTTCTCGAATCGGAAGAGCGATACATGGAAATTCTCGTTGCGAAGATTTTTAAGTTGAAGCCGAATATACTTATTGTTGGGAAATCAGTGTGTAGGAAGGCGCACGAGCTCCTACTCCGGGCAAATATTGTTCTCATTCAGTATGTCAAGCCATCTCTTATGACTCGCATTGCAAGGCAGACGGGAGCAACCGTTCAATCTTCAATTGATCATGTCATGAATTCTACGGTTTTAGGCGAGTTGAAGACGATATGACACACATTTTCTCCTTTTAATGATGACACCGGGAACGTAAATCTCACGTTGTCTTGTCATTCTAATCGACACAGGTTTCTGCAGAAGATTTCGCCTGGTATCATGCCGTGATAATGATGTGTGGGTAGATGGCAATGATCCTTCAAAGGCCATTCCCTCAGATCAAAAGTCTGTCCCGGTCCTATTGTCCCAAAGTAATATCCCTAATCACGTAAGGCAAGCAGCATTGGCAGCAAGAAAGCTTGGAGAAGGGGTGTTTGATGGGATGGATGCAGTAACTTCAGGATTGGCGAAAAGGGGGGTGGTTCAAACGTATGTCATGATTGAGGGCTGTGCAAAAGAGCTTGGTTGCACCGCTATCGTTCGGGTAAGGTGTTCATGCAATAAGTTCTGTATACCGTCCGCGTGCATCTTTCATATGATTTGTCTTTTTCTTTTTACTCTATTTCGCGTAGGGAGCATCTCGACCAGCATTGAAAATGGTGAAAAGAGTGCTCCGGTTCTTGATCAATGCAGCGTACAATATGAAACTTGAGACAAGTTATTTTCTCGAACGATGCTGTAGGCTACCTCCATCTTATGAAATCCCTTCTACACCGTGCTGTTCTTCCTCCCTTTGTGTAGACTTGTAAGTTTTACTTCTTCGTTTTCATTTGATGATTCATATGATCATTATTCTCATATTTATCTCTTGATATTTTTATTCAGTGGGCAACCCCCGAACAACAGAAAGGCAAGACCGTGGAATGGTGGGAAAAATGACCCCGATCAACGCTCACTCTCCGGTAAAATCACCACATTAGATCACCAAGCCATCCTCATAACGAGTATTTGGATGACAGAAAAGACCCAATGCTGTCCAGCTGAAGTGAAGGGCATTTGCTACTACAGTATGCAAGACGTTTCACTTGGCCAGTTTTTAAGAGATTCGTGCTTCAATTTATCTCTAAAATGCCAGAACCCTAGCTGCAAAAAGTCTGTTCTAGACCATTCTCTATCATTCATCCACAATGACGGCATGATAAATATATCCGTTGAGCGCATGGATAATCCCATCCCTACATCCGACCTTCAGAAACAACAAAAAGACCTTGACTCTGCATCTTCTCCTCTGGATTATGAGCCTATTGCTACATGGACATTCTGCACGAAATGCAATCAGGTTGTGACCCCCCTGGTATTTCTTAGTAAGCAGACATGGCAGTGGAGCTTTGGCAAGTTCCTTGAAGTATATTTTTATAATCGAGATGCAATCATCAATGCGCCAGGCCACGGATGCTTATGCCGAATGCAAACCAGTTCCCAACTTTTCTTTGGCTGTGGTAGTTTGGCTGCTCGTTTTACGTATGAAAAGGTTGCTCCCTATTCCGTTTTCTGTCGTAGACATCTACCCTTTGATGAATCATTTCATCGCATGCATTCTTTGCAAGACCTTGAGCACATATCTGTGACCTCGTCATCTCTGTTCGTCAAGTATGATCGACAGATTGACGTCATTTCTCGGGAGACGAGAGAACTGTTTGGCTCTGCTGTGAACAAGCCGGAACACCTTCAAGCAGTTCTTTCAGAGTTGAACTTAATCAGTGCCGAAGTAGATAACGCTTCAAAGGTTTTACAGGAAAAGATATCATCTGTGACTGTTAAGTATTCCAAAGCGGACAAAAAGACTGATCACAATGAGGCTCTGTTAAACAATTTCCCATGGTACTCCAGGAGATACCTCTTTATGCTCGCTTCAGCATGGAACGAAAGACTCAGTGCAGCTGGCCAAGCATTATCTGCCATGAAGAAGATACAGCATGCTGGTGGATCTGGTAGAGGTGATTCTGCTGTTGTTCCAGCAATTGTTGGCGATGCTAGCACCGATGATGTGATTGAAGGAATGAAACGAATTCGCATGCTTCAGGAGGCTTACGCAAGAAACTACAACGTTACAAAAATGACCATGCAACAAAAACAAAAGGTTGAAGGATTATTTGAAGGTAACATTTTACCGGACGGCGGATTTGCAGCATTGGAGCAGGAAGCTGAAATAGACGACGAAGAATTCTACAGTGATCCTGACAATGAAATTGATTTTGAAGATGATATTGATGCTGATGTGCTAGCTTCCCGAAATAGAGTGTATAGTCCCAAAGGGTCATCATCGTCAAGAAAATCGTCGCGGCAACGCCCCAATAAGATTTTGGACAGCCAAAAACCTTCTGATTTTACTGGCGAAACACCTCTGTTCCCCGACCAAAGCCCAAGCTCCCTTGGTTTTGTCAATAACTATGATAGCAGTGGACAGCTGGAATCCCATAACAAGAGCAAGACTGTGACTGCGGGCGGGGCTGTAAAATCTGCACTGACCCGATTTTTCAATCGCGGAGGCAACAAAGAGGATCCCTATCTTGTAGACTTAGGATTTTTCGGAATGGGGAGGCCACGGCTTCAGCCGGGAATAGGTGGTTTGGTGATACCGGTATTTGATGATCAGCCCAGCACTATTATTGCTCATTCGTTGGCTTCCGCGGATTATGATGTTCAATTCAAACAATTTCTTACTGCGTCTTCCCAGCCAGAATCAAGGTCAGAAAAGCATGAACCATCACGCAAAGATATTGAGCGCCGGATGCTGGGCAGGAACAAATCGCACATCAAACACACCTTTCGAGACTTCGACGAAAAGGGTCAACAGCTTTGCAAGTTTGTTTGCACAACTTTTTGGTCTGTCCAGTTCAATGCGGTTCGTCAAGCGTTCATGAACCCTCAAATATCTAGCAAAGAAACACCAGGTGGTGACGGTGCACAAGGCTCAACAAAGTCACCCGGGTCCAATAGACTTGACATTGAGAAAAGTTACATTAGAAGTCTTGCCGCATCTTTCGCATGGGCAGCAAGTGGAGGGAAATCAGGTGCTGCGTTTTCTAGGACCACTGATGATCGCTTTGTCATCAAGTGCATATCGAGGACTGAGCTACAAATGTTCTTGGATTGTGCGCCAGCCTACTTCGAATATCTAAACAAAGCGTTCTTCCATGGACTTCCGACGGTGCTCTGTAAAATTGTTGGCGTTTATCAAATCGGTTACCATAACCGTGTGACTGGCAGACGAACTATGGATCAAGTTGCTGTGATGCAAAACATCTTCTACGGGAGGAAAATCTCGAAGATCTTTGACCTCAAAGGCTCCTTGCGCGGCCGATTCACCCGTAAAGGCAATCTCGATGAAGAAAAAAAGTCAAGAACAAAATCTTCACAATACAGAAGGGCCAAGTCTGATAATTCTGACTCCGACTCTTATTACAGTGGCGATGAAGATGATGACGACACCATATCTACTTCGAGTGGTGGTATTGAGAAAGATGGAAAGGTTTCTGTTGATGCTGAAAAAGGTGACAAGACCGATAAAGGGACGTCTATTCCAACTCTCCTTGATGGAGACTTCCTAGAATTTACCTCTGGTAGACCCTTGCCTTTGACAGATCGAGCAAAAGCAGTGTTCCACATGAGTATATTGAATGATACCCTGTTCTTATCGATCATCAATGTTCTTGATTACAGCATTTTAGTCGGCATAGAAGAGGAAAAAATGGAGTTGGTTGTTGGCATTATTGATTTCATGCGACAGTATGACATTCTTAAACAGATGGAGCGTGTGGGAAAGAGTCTTCCCATGGTTGTTGGGTCTGAGGCGCCGACCATCATCCAACCTCCACTCTACAAGACTCGTTTTACAAATGCGATGGAGCGGTACTTTATGACAGTCCCAAGCAAGTGGACTGCAATATGAGTTGTTGACATGATTACTCGTAGCGTGAGTACTGCAAAGTTAGACTTCGTAAAATACTCTAGTAAAACTAGCTTGATTTATTGCGAAGGAAGGTGAATCTTTCTTCTTCGGTTAATAAATCCAAAATTGAGGAAGTTATTTGTGGATTGGTGGGATAGAGTAGGAAATCAATCTGCCAATGTTGCACCCCTCTGAAAGCATTTTCTCCTTCACACCTCGTAAATAAGTCAAAGTTACATGGTGGGATTAGGATTCAGGATGCTTCCAAGACTAGGGTCAAACTCCTTGAAATTAAGTGCATTCTCATTCGTGATTTTCAACTTCGCCTCCTCGACTACTTCAGTCGGAAAGAAAGACAAAAAATCATCGAGATCCCTGCGCACAGATTTAAGTCCATTGTTGACGAGTGCCTCTTTCCCCGCTAGTGAGTCAACCTATGGATGGACATATTATTTTAGAGACGGGGCGATAATGCGCAGAAATTCAATCGCAGCATGTCCAAAGCCGCATGTATAATACCACGCTGCACGCTCCACGCACCTTAATATTCTCTACATCGGAACTATCAAAGTACTCCACGATTGTGTATAAGTTCTGCACTGCACTGAGACCGATCCCACTTGCCTGCACACGCGCATTGCCCGCCAGGTACGAGCTCGCGGCAATAACGCTATCCGATAACTTGAAATTGTTGATCATGAATTTCACGGCAAGTTTAACGTTCGCACGCTGAACGTCCTTGAATTTTCCAGTGGAGATAAGACGAGTTTCCTGTTCGGTTGCTTCCCTTACTCGGAGGACGTTGTAGATGTAGGTGGAGAGAGGCTTTATCTTGGAGGAGGATTGTGACGACGCGTCGTCTTCCTCAGCACGGGCCACGAGCGGCGACGTCAATAGCGTCGCAGCTGCGGATGCCACGCCGACGGCATTGCCCACGAGGAAGGATCGTCGGGTGTTGGCAGTCTGCGGAAGTTCCTCGCCGTTGGGCGATGCAGCAGATAGTGACAGGCCACAATGGAGAGGTTTCGCCGAAGGAGCGAAGGCTCGGCATGTAAGCGCTGCCACGGCTAGCGAGGCACATCGCAGTAGATTCCGTAGCGCCGTCATGGTGTTGTACTTCAGTGCGTCGGATGAACACTGGTACCGGGGTCCCTTCCTTTGTTTGAGATGAGAGTTTAATAAACTCCCGACTGACGAAACAGTTGTAACCATTCGCGGCGTTCCCACATAAAATAGAGTAGTACATACATACCAATGGTATGTGGGGAGAGAGGCGGCCGGGGTTAGGGTCAAAACCTCTGCTGCTTGTTGAGCACGGCCAGACGACCAGAGTCCTCCGCCGGCCGACCATCATTATTTTTCTGGTATGTTTCTACGCTGAAAATGACATAGAGGAGTAGGACCTCCTTACCATTCATAAGCCCCGCCATCGCCATGGCCAACACGGCGCGATGTCTGTGACGGAACACATCGTGAGTATCACATCATAATCCCGGCTCAGTTTGGGAGATCGGAAGAAGGCGGTGTTGGATCATGATTCCATCATCATCAGTCTTTACAATCCGTCCCTTAACAACGCGAGCCTTGGGCCACCATTGCAGCCGACAACAATTCACGTCGCTCTCACGCAATGCCGCTGGGCCCACGCGGAACCGCCCGCCACGGAAGTCTTTTTTTGAACGCGTCGTTCCTCGTATCCTTACTCGTCAACATAGGCTTCTCGGCTCATCAAGCCGACCAGATGGCAGGCATTGCCCTCCCTTGCCATTGCACTTTTTAGATGCCCACGACGACAGAAAGTTCGATCCTGCAACTCACCAAAGGAATGATTCACCATTCGACCCAATCGATGGGAAACCACCAGCTCCGATATCCTCATCTTCACGAGGCCAAACGAGCAAGTCCAAGTTTATTTCATGGGAGCAAACTTCGGACACTGATAAATGGTGTCTATCGACTAAAATCAACGACTCTGATTCGCAGACTTCTTATTACACTAAAAAGTGGATAGATACGCAAGTCGAGAGGTGGCGTGCAGATTCTGATGATTTTGATTGTTCTTCATCGGCTGTAGCAGAAGTGAAGCAAATAGACGAGACAAAACGAATCCTATGGTCGAATTGGACAGAGAGCATGGTGCGCGATCCCGTCACATCTCCAGTATTATTTCGGTACGACAACCTTGTCGTACCGAGCGATGATGCCAGAGTAATGGAACATGAGCGACTACTCAAAGTGTTGTATCAGTACGGCATTGTGTTGATAACAGGAACACCAACGTACACAGACTCGCTCCCTGCAGCTGCCATGAGCGAAGCAGTAAAACGTGTGCACGGAACAAATACAGCGGGAGGCACCAACGAGACTGCCGAGTCAGCTATTCATCGCTTGGCTTCGATAATTGGGTACCATCCACTTCAAACATTATATGGGGCCGGAGTCTGGTCGACGTCATGTCTCTCTTCATTTTACGGATCAGGTCGTGCCACGACTAGCGCGAGCACCGCCGATTCTGCATATGGTACCACATCGTTACCATTGCATACTGACATGACATACATTCATAATCCTCCTGGCGCACAAGTATTCCTCATGGTGCAGCCTGCAGCAATTCAAGCGGAGAAATCGCTTTCTTCGTCTAACAATCATGGCAAGTACATCATACCCAAGGGCCAATCCATTTACGTCGACGGGTTTGCAGCGGCCCAGCAGCTACTCCTGGAAAACCCAGAAGCATTCCGCCTGCTTGCTACCACTCCACGGAGTTATCGCTGCATTGACGATGATGAAGGATGGCATTTGGAGGCAACAGGATCACTGATTGAAACGATGCAACGTGGGGAAAACGAATGGGGTCCTGTGAAATCTATTCGTCATAATGATTTGGACAGGTTGCCAGATCTTCCACCGTATCCTTCTTCGATTACTGCGAATGATGACATAAATAATGATTCTTTCTACCATCGTATGAGGGAGGCTCATGAGGCGTGGGACGACATATTAAGTCGTGATTCAATGCGTTTGGTGATTTACTTGCAGCCAGGAGATTGTGTATTGGTGGCAAATCAGCGCTGTTTGCATGGGAGATACGCCTTCGAGACGACAGAATCTCCCCGGGTTGTCATGGGATGTTATGTTGGGATGGACGAGTTGTCATCCAAGTGGAGAAAGACAGGGTTTAGAGTTCTGTGATAAAATACCGTGCCCAGCTAGCTCCCCACGTTGATTTCGGTGACGCAGTGTTTGAAAAATTGCCTATCCATAGAGGCAAATGACTGCATAATTGTTACACACAGTGATGCACTACTAATCGTGTCCTATGAAAGAATCGTTTGATACATATAAAACAATTAAATTACGAACAGCCAACACTCTTGTAACAGGAGTTCTTCGAAAAGTGCCGATTGATACACCAAATACACCCGCCTGCCGTGCTTCCCCCCTTCCATTTCATCCGCTTCGCACCCATCTCCCCCCAACAATTCCAACTAAAAACCATGACTTTCCTTCCACCTCCCTATCCCCACCCCCATCAGACCTGAGAGGGGCAGGGGAATCCGCGAGAATCCCCACCCCCCCCTCCCCCAACACTCCCTCACATTCACATCATGCGGACGATCCGTAGCAGCTCGTCCACAGCCTCCAGCTTGATGGGATCGGACACGTCGCTCTCAGGGGTGACATTTCCCGAAGACGAATTCGACTGCGGGACCTCGTCCTCAGGGCTCGAGTACGACCTGGCGTATCCCCTGGGATATCCGCCCATTACGCCGTTGCCGTTGAAGGATTGCAGCATCTTGAGAACCCTCGAGGTGCCGGGGGTGACGGAAGCCATCGTCGGGGGGGGGGGGGCGTGATTCGCGACGTGGCGGGGGGTGACGACGTTCGACGACTGCGTCCCCCCGTCCGAGGGGGGTCGAGACCTAGACGACGACCGACGAGGACGCGGCAGCGACGACGAACGACGGCGGCCGTCGTCTTCCGCGTAGGACGCGTTCGAGCCGATCTCGGAAAGGTCGCACCCCCGCGGCGACGACGGACAGCGATCACGATTCTTTTCTTCCCCGCCTCCCCCGACCTCCCGGTGGTAAAAGTCATCCCCCTCCAACATCTCGGAGCTCAGCCTGCCGAACCTCTCCAGCTCCTCCGCCACCTCGGGATTCCCGTGCCTGAGTAGGTCCCCGACGCTTCGGACTAGGAGACTCACGCCTCGGGACACGTACGTCTGACGTCCCGCCGCGTCGGCGAGGGACACCTCGCACCTCGATATGGCGGACGCGATGTCGTCGACGTGCATGCGGACGTCGCCCACGTCGTCCCTCAGCCCCAGCACGCCGTCGCGAGTCTCGTCCATCTTCTCAGAGAGCTCATCCTGTTTGAGTCCGAGGGCCGAAATCTGTTCGGAGAGTGCGTCGCGGACACGGAGTATGCCCTGGCCTAGGGAGGTCACGGCCGACTCGAAGTACCGTCGGGTCACAGGCATCATCTCCTTGAGATTGTCGGGTAGGAAGTTGGAGAAGAGGATATAGGCGGTCCAGCAGGCTCCAGCCCCGAGTCCCACCTGAACGATCGTCGCGATCCACCAGCCACCCCCACGGCCGGTACGATCGGATTGGTATATGACCACGGGCTGCGGCGGATGCTGCTGGGGGAAGTGATGACGTCCCGCCAGGGCCGCCTCGTCCCTCAGGAGAGCCGCATCGCGTCCCATCCCCGTGGCCAGGCGGAAGGCCACGCCTGCGAGTTCCTGTGCGGCGCGGGAGACGCCATTTTCCCCCGTGAATATGACGTAGGTCCCGAACCCGAGGAACATCCATTGGCCGAGGGCCGAGGAGAGGGGACCCTTGGCAAGGACCTGGGCCGCAACGTGCGTCGCCATTTTTTTATGCTTTAGAGTGGATTATTTATTTAACCTCTCCTCCCCTACCGCTCGAGAGATGAACCGCCTATCTATTGTCGCCTCTTTGAGAAATAGTACGGCGGCTGATCTCCTCCGATTCATTCACTGGGAGAGAAGAGAGTTCAGAATAAAAATAACATGGCACCGGCGAATATTATTTATTATTTGTTTGTTGGGGACAGAAAATCAGCGATTGGTGGCGTGACGGAGTCACGCAACGTTTGCTGGTCTGCGCGAAATAATCTGGTCACGTGATTGTTTAAAAAAAGATACATAGGTTGGTTAAAAAATAGTCAGCATTTCAATTTCAATCCTCGCGGGGGCTGCTCATTTCGCTCCTTGGCTCCTTTGCTTTTTCGGGGACTCCTTCTTCCCGATGCACAACCATGGCCGATAAATTGTCAAGCGCTTTCTCTCACGAGGAAAGGACTATCAGCCCCGAGATTAATAGTCAGCATTTCAATTTCAATCCTCGCGGAGCTGCTCGTTTCGCTCTTCGCTCCTTGGCTTTTCGGGGACTCCTTCTCCCGATGCGCACAACCATGGCCAATAAATCGTCGAGTGCTTAGATCAGCCAGGAGATAATGTCTCTCCTCCTACTACTCCAGAACGCATGAAAAACAGAATGATAGTGATAGTGTCAAATCGGAAGATAACCTCACGGAAGGGGTATCTTTTCTGACTAACGCATATAAACAGTTCGCCAATAAGCCTATTCAGGACTGCATCAAAGATGGATTTCCTTCATTCTTTCTTTGTTGTCAGAATCCACAAGCTACAGAATTGTCCATAGTGCCGATGTCTCTGTGTCAGAGCCAGGGAGGAGCTGGAGCTACTTGCACGTCACAGATAACTTGGGTCCTGTTTCTTTTCCCTCGTCATATGGAGAGTACGCAGCTGTACGAATTGGAGTCATTTGTAATTATGCTCCAGATGATGAACTTGACGATAATGACAATCCCACATTGCATTTTCAACGTGACGTAGACAACTTCTACAATGCCACAATGAGGAATCTGTTCACAACAATGTGAATCATGATGTGTCACACAGGATTCAATGCAGATGTAGCCATGCTGATTCTTCTGGCTTCTGTCATTGTGATGAACAACGTGTGCATGTTGATGGGTCCCACATCAGGTTGGTCGGAAACCAAAGAATATCATCTTCTTTTGCAGTTTCAACTTCCCTATACGAAAGACATAATTGAATATGTTCTTGGCCGGTGTGAGAATCTTGTTGGTGTCATGGTGTTTGGGCACAAAAGCCGACAACATCCTACCATGGTTGTGCAGAAAATACTCCCAAAAGTTTCTGATTCAGAGCAATGACTTGTTTCTCTCTACCATCCGCAGAACATCCAGTTTTCTCACACATATGACCATTTGTGAAACTACATAAAGATGTTTAGGGCAATCATGGATCATCTTGGGGTGGATATTCCACCACTTGAAGTAGGGGGTCCGGTAATTATTTTGGCCAAAAATAAATTTGCTCCAAATGCCATTTTTAGAGTTGTATC
>JALLOS010000043.1:0-22499 GCA_036939435.1 Stephanodiscus minutulus
ATTACCATAACTGATTCCCATAACTCTAATTTCACTAATATCGTGTTACCTAGTATGTTACAATGGTGGTTACTGTTTAGGGGGGCAGGGGACCAAAATGGGACTCTTCCAAAAAGTACATACTTGAAAACTGCCCCAACTTTGCACTGTGATTTTTTTATCATGGTAGCTTAGAAAAGGCTACCAATTTTGGGAAATGATTAAAGCTTGCAATGTGGCACAGGCAAACTTGTGAAAAGATGAAATTCAATGAACGATATCAATGACACTTTCCAGGCAAACATGTAACAATAACTTATTTCCCGATAGTCCGGAAATCAAACGTTTAATTCATTCTAATGAAGACAGTTGCTCTCGAAGGTTTTTTATCACATCCAACGCGTGATCAAGGGACTTATTCATCACAAATAGTGTTTTCAATCATTTTCAGTGCATGCCTGGGTGTTTTGCTGATGATTTTGATGCACTATGAAACACTCACCTTGATGTCATCGTATTCACCATTCTCTAAACCATTGCTGCCAATCTTGTCGACGTTGCTTGGAACACTATCAGTAGCATGATCTTCATCAGTTATTTCATCCTTCTCCTCTTCAGCAATGTCTTCACAGAATTGGACCTGACCAGCCTTGAACTCAGTCGTACTCTTATGGTTAGGGGTCCTCAATCTAACGCTAGAAAATTTATCCGACTCATCTTTTAGGGAAGATTTGAACTTTGTCGCATCCGGGAGATTGCGACTAGGCACTCTCAAGCTAGAAAAATCGGGCCGGGTCATTACAACAACTTTCAGTCCATCATCGCCGCCATCCGAGTATGCCCTCATAGCATCAATATCTGCTGAGGCCTTCTTAGCAGCCTTATTTTTCTCCTTTTCAGCTTTCTCCTTTAGCCATGATCTGGTATGAACAATCTTGGGCCAAAACATAACCCCCAATACGGTGGCAGATATGCAGCATATGACAATAAGCATAACGACAAAGTATGGCTTAGGTTGCCTCGATAGAAGGCTAATGCACGGTACTGCCAATGAAAACATTTGGGCTATACCCATCATGATGATCAAGATATATCTTGATTCACTGTATTCAGTTTGGATGGATCGCGCTTGGTAAGCCTGTATATTGGCAATGACAAGAAGAGAACAGTTGATTGCCAAGATGACTCCAAGAAAGGGCCAAAAGTCACTTTCGGATTCGCTGGTGCATATCCCATATGTGGCAATGACTCGATTCCACTCATCAGTTCCGGGATAATTAAACCGTTTGTATCTGAGTGGTGAGATGGCTGTCCAGCACGACAGCACTATGAGGTTAACGCCCATGATGATGATGTAGGGTTTGATAACATCCATCTCAGTGACCTTGATACGTTTGAAAGCGTTGGGGTTATGAAATAACTTATTTACCCGCCATGTTTTGGCGAAGAGGGCAGAGAACTTGGCCGCAATCGGAAACATAGATGATTTTGTTTGCTATACATCTTGGGAGAGGAGGATAAGGATGTATTTGAAATTCACTCACCGTTGTTGTGAAACCAATAGTCAATAACCACGGCACAGTCATGCAGGCAATGTCGGAAGCCTCCTGAGAAAATCTCTTATCATCGAATGTCAACGGCACGATGGCCGATGAAAAGACCAAGATGCCAACGATGATCATTTGCAGGAAAAACGGTTGGCTCGCCTTGATGACACGTGTATTTTTATGCAGATATGTCCACACCATAAGACCAAGCGAGGCCGCGGCAATCAGAGCAAATAAAACATATCCCACTATTGCCAAGCCATCGATGTAGTTTTCATTGACTTGCACTCCCGGAAGTACTAAAGGGATTCGCAGCACTTCGAGAATGGCTGTGCCATAAGTCATTTCAATTATGTGTTCACCCTTGGTTAGACTCCATAAAACATTAATAGAATCTTGCCCCATTTCAAAGGGCAATTGACCCACTAGTCCATTAACATACCCCATATTCATCAACCGCAGTTGTGATTCTAAGGTATCGCCGACGACCAGCGTCAAATTCTTTTCTTTATTCGAAACGACAAACTGAATCCATCCTAATTCATTCCACATTGGCCATCCACCCACGGGGATGATGGCTTGCGCACCCATTTCGGCGAATTCGTGCATGATTTTTAATGCTGTGTCAGTGTCATCATTGCAATCTTTGAAGGAATCTTGGATCTTTTTCGATATCGTAATGAGAAATGAAAGATGTGAGTGCTCATCAGCGCATGGCGAGACATCCAGTAAACTCAACTCCTAGGTCGCAACAAATATGACCACTCACAGGAGTCCACTTGCTATCATCAGCCAACCGTTTCGTAACCCCGTCAAATCTCTGAACAAGATTCGGTGCCGACGTTGCCACTACTCCATATTTGCCACCGCCAGGCGCCAGTTGGTCCAGCAATTTGCCAAGCTCAGTCCCAAAGGCATTGTTATCTGTACCGACATAGGCCATTCGATCACTATCTTCGGCATCCGAATCAAAGGTGATGACGGGTATCGCCGCGGCAATGGCCCGATTGATTGCGGGGGTGAGAGTGGCAGCATTGATGACAGAGATTGATATGCCATCAATCTTGCCATATTTGCCACTGATCATGTCATCGATGATGCCAACTTGGGCATTTGCGTCGCCTTTCTCGGATCCGACAAAGAAGCAGGTCACATTCTTAGAGGGGGGCAACAACGAGAGAGAGCGCGAGCGAGTGATGCATCCCTCTTTGACCAAATCAAACCAACTGTTGGCAGTACTTTTGGGTATGAGAGCAAAGGTGATGTTTGTCATGGTTCCTTCTTCGACGGCGATGGCGTTGGTAGTAAGGAGAAGCAAACAAACGAGGAATATCGTTGTTGCATTGCGCATTATTCTATTGGTGGGCGCCGGCTTCGTCGTCAAAGGGGGCATATTGTTGGTTGTTGTCTTCGAGTTGATAACGCGCAAGGTTAAAAGTGCACTGAAGACATCGATACGAACTCTGTCATGACACAAAAAATACTACACCCTCTCTATTAATAATAGGCGCCGCCATCGACATTTTTATGAACTGGGTTTTTATTCGAAGACAGCATCTGCGCTTCGCACGTAAGTTGGCCCAACCACAACCATCGCATCCCCGCACCCCCGCCCGCCCCCTGGCCGTCTTCCGTCCGCCCAAACTAGTAACCCAAAACCAGCCAAAAACAGATATCTCATACATCATAGCAAAAGCCGGAGTCCACATACTAATTTGCTGCAGACAAGATGGCAAGCGAAGTAATTATGGCAGGTCAATTCGACGACGCCTCGGTCGAGAGCGAGGGGTACGACGATGATGAGACTAACCCGCGCTCAGATGATGACTTCGTGAAAGCCATGAGAGAAAAGATGATGATGATGATGATGATTCCGACCGACGAGCGGCGAGGATGTCGGACCGACGATCCCGCTCGCCATGGCGATGCCGATATCGACTACGGCGAGTGCGATGAGGATCTTGACGACGATTTCTACGACGATCTCGCCGAAGACGACGGCGATCTCCTCACCTCAAAGGGCTGTCCATCGAACAAATCCTCCAACCAGCATCACCTGGAAGGTCTGGGATCCGCCCGCGTAAACCTGCACTCGTCCCACAAGGTGTCCACGTCGGTGACGCAAATGCAGCACCTCGAATCGACCAAGCGCAAGTCACACACGGGACGGGACGATCGCGCCACCGTGGAACAGTGTCTCGATCCGCGCACGCGCCTCATATTGTTCAGGATGCTGAGCAACGGCTTCCTGGAATTGATAGACGGATGTTTGAGCACGGGCAAGGAGGCGAACGTTTACTATGCCAAAGCGGGCAAAGCAGCCGCCGCCGCCCTCGCTGCGGCGAATCTCACCGCTGCTGATGGAGTGAATACCATTTCATCCGATGCGTCCTCGGTGGGGGCCGAATCCGCATCGAGGAGTGTCGTCTCCAACAGAAACCACAGTATTGCGACGTTCGCCCCCTTCCTCTCCCCCCACATCACCGAATACGCCATCAAAATATACAAGACCTCGATCCTCGTGTTCAAGGATCGCGAGAAGTACGTGTCCGGGGAACACCGATGGCGAAAGGGCTACTGCAAGTCAAATCCGCGCAAGATGGTGAAAGTGTGGGCAGAGAAGGAGATGCGCAACTATCGTCGAATTTACGGCGCGGGTATAAAGTGTCCCGCGCCCGTATTGCTGAAGGGGCACGTGCTCATCATGGAATTCTTGGGAAACGGCGGCTGGCCGAGTCCGCGCATCCGCGATGCGGGCCTGAGCGAGAAGCGTTTGAGGGAGGCGTACATCCAGACGATACTGATCATGCGGCACATGTACCAGCGCTGCAAGTTGGTCCACGGCGACCTTTCCGAGTACAATCTGCTTTGGCACAACAATGAGGTGTACGTCATAGACGTATCGCAGAGCGTCGAGACGGATCATCCCTCGGCACTCGACTTCCTGAGGAAGGACTCATCGAACGTCAACGATTTTTACAGAAAGGCTGGCAACCTCAACGTCATGACGACACGACAACTCTTTGAATTCGTGACAAATACATGCATTGAAGATACGAGCGAGGCAGAGGTGGAGGCGATGGATGCCATAATGAACAGTGTTGATGTCGATGTCACGCAGATGGAAAACTCCACGGAAGACGAACGACGTGCCAAGACGCAGCACGAATCGACGGAGGAGGCGGTATTCATGTCTCAATTTCTACCAAGGAGTTTGAACCAAGTTGCCGATTACGACGTGGGTAAGATCGAGGAGGGCGACGTCGAGGAGACATACGCGCATGCCGTGGCAGCGTTGACGGGGAATGCGGATGTGGTCGCGGCGGTGGCTTCGAAGAAGAACGATGCGAGGAAATCGAAATCGTCGCATGTGACGTTCTCTGCTCCCAATAATGATGACGATGCCCCTATTTCCGATGATGACAGTCACTGCGTTGATATTGCCCAACAATCCTCCTCTGATGAGGGAATGTTGAGTGTCGAGGATGGAAATTGCCACGACGAAGAAAGAAGAAGCGAAAGAGAAATCGACGAATCGTGTGATTCCGACGAGGAGCAGTATGTCAAGGTTGCCATGACGCCTGAGGAGGCGGCTGCTGCCAAGGAGGCTATAAGGGCCATGCGCAGGGAGAACAAAAAGGCGGTGCGGGAAAGTCAGAGTGAAAGTCGCAAGGTTAAGATCAAGAAGAAGGACAAGCAACGCGCTATTAACAAGACGAAGGGGAGTAAGAAGAAGTAAATAATTGGTGATAAGATCAATCGAATAAGATGGACTAAGGCCTGCCACCTGGTTGATGTTTTTACTGGTGGCGGAATCTTCGTTTCTGCGCTTCGAACTGAAAGCTCTCACGGCGAGTTGCAAAGATCAACCACGTCAGAGTTTGACCCAACATTGCTAATCTTGCCAATAAATGAAGCGATATTTGCTGTACTATCAAACTGTTGCTGATTCTCTTTTTCGCCTCTTTTGGGTAGTTCTTTTGTAACCACCGCGCCAGGTTCATTGTCGTCTAGGGAAAAAGTTGAATCAGCAGACGAGATTGTGGAAAAGTCACATTCTTCTGATTCTACAGGTGCCTGCTTTTTGGAAGCGTCCATGGAAAGGCCAAGAACAGCTTTGCTCAAATCGTCCACTTCATGTTTTCCGCGACTCATTGAACTCATCGACTCGCTGCTGATTGACGAGTCATTCTCTTCAATGGTCTCGAGGTTTACGCAGTTTGATCCTACTTCATCGTCTAAAAAGTCTGACCAGCAACTGCCTTCTTCGGTGATCGACTTTGCGTTTTCCAGCCAGTCAGAAATGACCGATTCATTATTCGTTGACTTCTTTTGGTGCTGCTTATGGATCTTCTCTGCCTCCTGCTTGGCCTTCTTCTTTTCCTTCAATATTGTCGCCTCCTTGGCAACAGGCATGTTCTCCAACGAACAAACCTCAATACTCATCAGGGAATCGTGCTCATTCGTCTCATCGTAGTCCTTCTTGTACGGGTTGCCGTTTTTTCCTCTTTTCAACATTCCGTTGAATATTTCGTAATACTTCCTCTCGGGGAAGTAAACCGTCAGAGAATACAAACAAAACGGCAGACATTCCTTCAACAGAATCCTCAACTCCTCCAACCTGGCATTCGGTGAGTATCGCCTCTTCATTTTACTGGCCAGCTTGTCATCTCCGACTGCCTCCCGGAATGCCAACGACTTATTGACATTCTGCCACGCCCACTCGAATTGCAAAGCGGTGATCTTATCCTGGAAGCCGTGTATCACGCATACGAACGTCCACGGTCTGCCTGAAATCTTGGTCCGACGCGCACCGGCATTTTTGAGTATGCCGTTGTGCTGCCGTATGCGTCGCTGGGGGTGGGTCGTGAAGCCGATGTAGGTTTTGAGCGGATGATCGGGGTCGAGGGAGCGGAGGAGGTAGCAGTGAAAGTGTTTGTCGGCGGTTTCGTCATTCGGTGCGGGATTCGTCCCGACTTTGGACTTCGTCGACGACGAGGGCCGATCGTCGCTGGTGATGCCGCCAATGGCGCTCCTTGTTTCGGAGGCCGAGGCCCCCCTTTTTTTGTTCCATCCCCACTGCCGTTTCTTCGGCTTGCACTTCTTAACAACAGCGGGATTTGCCTCTTTCTGTTCGTGGCCATGTTGTGAGCAGCAGGCAGAGCGATCCTTCTTCGTCTTGGAGATAGAAGATGTCGTTGACATATTATTATCCGTGCGAGATATTTCATCCTCTCTGTGGATTGTTTTGTCGTTATTCGTGGGGCACATAACCTTCGACCGTTTGTGTTCGACTTCGCTCGACGATTCGGTCGGAAGCTCGTACGCCTTCGTCGGATAGGTGGTGTGGGTGTGTACAATGGAAGGAGGGCGATCGGATGAAGACACTACTCGGTTCGATTTCCATGGAGATGGGATGCCGGAAGAAGAAGAAGAGGACGACGACGAAGAAGAAGACGACTCTCCCTCGATATCATCATCGTCCAGATCAATGGAAGCGTCTACATCGATAATTTTGGCGCGAGGATTATTGCCTCGTCGTGTTGCATCTTCTTTGACCGAGGGCGACGACTCCAGGTCGTTCCGAAGACGAGCATTCTTTGAGACATCCGCACGTCGTTTGACGGGGCTGGTGCTGCTGCGGCAGCTGTTATCATCATCGCTCAATATCAAAATGACATCGCTATCGGCAGAGTCGGCCATCGTTGGGTGATGATAGGCGAAGCACTATGGATCGGTCGGCATCCGATCCTGGCTGGCTCCACCGACGGTTGGCGCGCCCGCGCTAAATAACCGAACCGAGCTATCTTCTCTATGGCATGAATATGAATGTTGTTACCTCTTAGGTACATAGGTAGGTACGATTGTACTTACTACATACCTCTATGCTTGCTCTTTAACGGCAGAAGATAACCTACGTAGGAATTTGATAGTTTTTGACTGCCGGCCCCGCGCGCCCTCCATGATGAACATAGAACAAAGAGCGACGAGACTCATCTTCCCGATGATCCATTCTTCTGCCCCAGTATCTCGCGTCCCCGCCCACAAGCAGCAGCAGCCCCAATAATCGAACGAACAACGATGAACTCGAGCGCCCCGCCATCCTCGTCGTCGTCGTCGACGTCGTTGTCGTCGTCGTCGTCGTCGCTCCCTCTACCCCCCTCGGCGGGATCCTCCCCCTTCGGCTCTGCGTCGGGTCTGGCCCTCGACGTGATCGTCGTCGTGCCGTCTCCGTCGCCTTCCCGATCGTCCCGTCCCGGCGTCATCGCCCCGGGGGCGGTCGCGTCGTCGTCCGACTTCTACGTCGCGTTCCCGTCCGGCATGGCGCGGGCGGCGCCGTCGGCCCCCCCGTCGGCGAGCAGCGCCCACCCCATGCCCCGCAGGTCGGGGGGCGGCGCTTCCGAGGAGGACCCCGGGGAGCCGGGCGACGAGGTGGTGGTGTCGGGGGGGGGGGGGTCGACGGCGACGACGACGACGACGACGCCGTCGGCTGGGAGACGATGTCCGAGCGGGGGACCTCCTGCACCGAGCCGAGGCGCGACGTCGTCGTCGCCGCCGCCGCCGCCGCCGCCGCGGGGACGTCGTCGGCCGCGCCGAGGCGACTCGCGAGGAGGAGGGAGGGCAACGTGCAGGTGCGCGTCAACGGACGTCGCGTGCCCCAGTTGGACATGCTGTTCTCGTCCAGGGGGGGGGGTCGGACCAACGGGCCGTCGTCCTCCGGGGGGGGCTTGAACCTGTTCGGCTCCGTCCGGGGCGGAGGCGGGAGCGGCGGCGGCGGCGGCGGCGGCGGCGACGAGCCGAACTGCCGCTTCGTCGACGGGGACGGACTGCGCCCGCCCACGGAGGCGCTGAACGCGCTTCTCTTCGACGACGGGCAGGTTTGCTACGGTGACGACGGGGGGGTGGGGGGGGGGGGGTCGATACTGCGCTACGGGCGGAATCTGATCAGGTACACCCTCCTCTCCGGGACCGACGGCGCCGTCGTCGTATCCACGGCCGAGGCGCACCTGTACCTGTGGAGATCGCGAGACTCGGTCATCGTCTCGGACGTCGACGGCACCGTGACCAAGAGCGACGTCCGCGGCGTCATCGACACTTTGTTCCAGGACAAGTTCCAGCACGTCCACGACGGGATATGCAAATTCTACCACGCTTTGATGGATGCCGGCAATGATCGCAGGAACGAACGCGATTATTGCGGAGGGGGGGGAGGAGGAGAAGACGGGTCCGACTACTCGCGCGGTGGCGGGGCGGTGGTAGGGGCGGGCGGCGAAGTTCGATTCCTCTACCTGAGCTCTCGTCCAATAATTTTCGTCAATCAGACACGCAAGCTCCTGGTGAGGCTGTCGCAAACTTGCCCCTCGAGGACGGAGAAGAACTACGGCCTCCCCCCCGGGCCCGTCATGTGCCACACCGGTCCCCTGTCCTCGGTCCTGTACTCCGAGCTCGTCGCGAAGAACATATACCAGTTCAAGGCCGACGTGCTGGCACGACAGTTGGTCCTGCCGTTCGTCTCCGCGAGGGGGGAGGTAGTGGAGCGCATCAGCAAGCCACCACCGCCTCCATCCCGTGGCAGGGCTGTCAGTTTCGAGGGGCCATCCGAAAATATCAATGGCGACGCGAAGGACGAGGTTGCCGATCCGGCTCCGGAATACCTCAATGGAGATGCAACGGAGGGGTTTCGACCATTGCAAAATTTTAGATCTTTCAGTGGAATGTCCGACGCTTCCTCAGTGTGGGACGATCGGCTTTTCCTTGCTGGTTTCGGGAATAAGATAACAGACGCGATGGCGTATGAAATGGCGGGGATCGACCGGAGTGATATTTACATCATTGATAAAGAGAGTCGCATCGTGTGCATGGGCGAGAAGGAACGCAACAATGGCAGTAGCAGATCAATTACGAGTGGTGTCCTTGCTCAGTCAGAGAGATTCTTTGCCGGAGAAGAGTCCTGCGCCGGAGGGGTCGATCGACAACTAACATCTGAGCCGTCAGCACCGGCCCATGTCGACCGTGAATCATCATCATCATCAAATGCCAACAAAGCTGCAATGACGATCCATTCCATTGAGTTATCCCTGACGGAGAGGAGGCGATGTGAGTCTCTCGACTCTTTCGAGAGTCCTGGACTCTTCACGACAGCTACCACTGTCGACATATATGCAACGAGTGAGAAAGAACGGGGCAGTAAATCTGCCACCTCTAAATGGAGCAAGGTAAAGCAATCAATTAGGCCATTTTCAACAAAAAAGAATTCTTTTTCGCGGTTTCCGTCACTTGGATCGACGGCATCATCTGGGGGATCGGAGAAATCGTCGTCGAAAAAAATAATCTACAGAGGCTACGATGACCCTCTTCTCTTAGTGAGGATTCGCGAGAGAATGGTCGGTTGACGCATATTAAGTAAATATATTAAGCCCCCCTCACGAAGGAGTATCCGTGCTCTATAAAATAGATTGTAAACATTACAATAAGGTGTAGTAATGGTCGAACGTCAAACGAGGCCAATCGGCCGAATGGTCGTTAAAAAATGATGTGCTTCGCCAACTGCATCCCCTCGTCCCACCCGAGCATGTCGAAAATCTTGGTGCACGCCCACCCCGAGAAGATCGGCACCACGAAATTATCGTCGACGTGAAACGGCGGCACGGGAATCCCGAGCACCTTCTTCGGCATCGTCAGCGCCGGCGTCGGCACGGCCAGGTCGGCGAACGCCCCCGCCAACCCGAGGAGCAGGCTCGCGGAAACGATTGCGACCTCCCCGCCCGGGATGCCGCTTGCGCCCCACTTCGCGATCTTCAATACGCGGTAATTGAAGGGGAAGCAGAAGAGCGCGCCCCCCAGGAATCCCAAGATGCCCTTGTTCCTACCGATGCCTCCGAGGCCGTTCTCGATGCGGCTCCAGTAGACGTGACGCGTCCTCCTCCCGAAGTACGAGGCCGACGGATCCGCGAGCGCGAGCTGTATGATCCCCAGCGTTCCGGCGGTCTGGGGGAAGAGGTACGCGTTCACGGCCACGCCCGCGAAGTAGTAGAAGCTGCCCGTGAACTTCCCCTCCATCTCGTGCTTGCGCAGCGCCCCCCCCAGGAAGAAGTGCAGGGCCTGGTTCATCCACCGGAATCCCCTTCGGTAGCGCAATAGCTCAATCGCCAGCGTAAAGGACGTGAGTATCCCCATCCCCCGTACGAACTTCCGATGCGGCAGGAACTGGTTCAGGCACGCGAAGAAGATGCCGAAACCCGCGTGCGTGAACTTGCGCGAGAGGTTGGTGTGATTGCGATTCTTGAGCTTCTTGGCGATTTCGTCAGTCTCATCGCCAGCCTCGGCGTCGGCCGCGAACGAGGACGTCGACGCGGACGAGGACGTCGACGCGGCGGGCTCGGCGGGGGGGGGGGCGAGGCTGCCGCCGGCCCGGATTCGGGAGGACGACGGTAGGGGAAAGGCCTGGCCGCTCCTCGTCCTCGCGAACCATGGTCGGGGGAATGATAGGGGGGGGTGCGCCGCGGTGAAGGAACAAGATAACAGCCACGGAGCGGCGAAGCGAATGAACGCCGTTGATCGCATCATATCTATCGCACTAGTATTGATATTGATTTCGGCTCTCTTTGTAATCTCGGGGCGGGGAGACGTTAGAGTGTCATGGTCTTAACGGTCACACCCTTAATATTATTGGGAGTGTCATTGTATTTATCGTACCTACGTACTTAATGATGTGTGGTGATCTGTGGTGACCTTTTCTTTTCTCCCTCCGGCCCATTTAAATGTTTCCCAATTATCGCGATATCAGTTTGGCGCGGCAAGGGAAAAGGAGAGAGAAAAATACGCGCAGCAGCAGGGGAACGGAATGAAAAGTTAAAAGTTAAGGCCTTTGTGCGAAGAGAGTTGGTAGGCTAAGACCTGCGAGAGCCGTTCGAGGCGAGGAAGGCAGCAACAACTAAGGCCAAGAGGCAAGAGGCCAATAATAGCCTTTGAACAAGAGGAAAGCAGGAGAATTCTGCCGGGAGTGTGCTGGGAGACCACCTTGTGCACAGATTACAGGAATAATTATTAATAGCATGAGCAGCAATGACGTCGTTGTCATTGTGAACGGCTCATCAGCCTCTTGTCCCCCGTCGACTGCCGCCGCCACTGGGCAAAAGATCCTCCAGCAGCGGTGGGTGTGCGATGTGTGCAAGGTCAAGTGGTTCCTCGACTTTCGGGAGGCTTGCGAACACGAGGAATCATGCGGCAAGGTTGGCAACGCGCGCAACGGAGGCGGAGGATTGCCGCCGCCGTCGTCGTCCCGCGCATCCTCCATGTCCACGACGGTGGCGTCGCGGGTGGTACAGAGCGATTCGATCTCGTCCACCGATTCCAATGACGACAGCGCCAAATCGGAATCGGACGGGGATGATATTGGGAAGGGGATGGTCGATGATGGACGACGACTGCGACGCGAATCCAAGCGCTCGACGTCGCCGTCGTGTCGGGAAAAGGAGGGGGCCAAAATCAGCACGACGAACTTATCGAGAGAACTGTTGTTACGTGACGAGTCATCTTCTGTGTCATCCTCCCAGGAAGACCTGAAGCTGATTTCCAGGAAGAAGAAGAATGCGAAGACAAAGGAGAAGGAGAATCCCAAGGGGAGAGGGATGAAAAAAACTATTGGTGGTGGTGGAGGTGGTGTTGGAGGACAGCCTCTTGCATCGATCTTCCTTCCCCAAACTGGAGTCCGAGCAGCTCCCCCCCGGGGCGTCGTCGACGTCGTAACAACAAAGAAACTGACCGAAAAATCGTCGAAGAAAACGAGGAAGACGGTGAACTCGAAAGCGAAGAAGGAGGAGCTATCATTGCCCAGGAAGGCGAATACATCCAAGGATGATGCGGTGGTACCACCGGTCCTATTCCCAGGCGTGAGCCGGGCAGAGTACGACGAGCACATCGTCGCCGAGAGGCAGCATCGGGAGACGGCGGCTGCACGGCAGGAGCAACAGCAGAAACAGCCAATACGGATTACGAAAAGACTCAGGGCATTGACGGAGGATTCAACAGACGACGACGAAGAAGAACCGGCAGAGAAAACGAACAAGCGGTCGCGGCCATCACGGAGGAGGGTTGAGCGACAAAAATGTTTGGATGATGATGACGACGATTGTATCGGCAATGATTCCTCGACATCTGAAAATGACGAAGACGATGACGATGTGGACTTCGTCGCAACAAACGGCGAAGTCGCCGCCGTCACCATCGCCGCCACCGCAAGGCTGAAGAAGACGTTTCTATCCAAGAAGCAACTGGCAGAACATCACGCCGCGGAAATGTTCGCAAGGCGCAAGAGGGAAGCGGCAGAGGAGCGCGAACGTCAGAAGAAGCGGGAGGAACTGCGTCAAATGAGAATGCCCAATAAGGGTGGAGAGATGAAGGAGAAGGAGGAGGAGGTGCTCATTACGAAGAATGTTGATACCGCTGCCGCTGCCGCTGCCGCTGGCGAGGCGGATGGAAGAAACAGCATGACCACATTGCACAGGGGTGGTGGTTTTACTCAATGTCCACCTAGCATGGATAAGAGAACTCCTTACCAGATCAGGTGCATCCCCGCGGTTAGGTTCCCTTGTCCGTCTCATGTTGCGCCAAATATTGGTACCGATGATGACGAATCGTTGGAAATGGATACAGATGAATCAATCACTTGCTCGTCGTCTTTGCGACAGGTCAGGCAGACTCCAAGGTATCAACATTTGGAACCTGACTTGATGCCCTCTACCTGTACCGAAGAATCCTTCGCGCAACATCCTCCTGGCCTCGACGCTGATGACACTCATGCAAGGAATACAATGTTCGATCTGCTATCTTCCGTCTTCGACCAGGTCGAAAACGAGACGAATGCAACAGAGAAGGAGGATGCAAGTAAACGATCTGATGAGGATAAGAATCAACTATGGGTTGATGGTTACTCCATGAAATCCATCCCCAACGACCTCCTTGGCACCGACAACAAGGAAGCATCCAAAAAGTTAATATCTTTCGTCGAGGAGTGGAAGTTGCGTCGTCACAAGTCGGTACAACGCATGGGCAGAGCAAAGTTCAAGGGAAGGAGGAAGAAGAAGAAGAAGCATGGATACGACTCGGATGATTCCTTTCTCGACGATGGCGACGCCGGACTCGAAAATGTCTTCCTTATCACCGGACCCACCGGTTCTGGCAAGACGCGTTTGGTCCATGCCGTGGCTGAACAGTCCGACTGTGTCGTGATTGAAATTAATTCATCGGAACAGCGGAGTGGTGCGGCGTTGAAACGCGCCATTCAGGAGACTACACAGAGTCATTCCAGCCTTGCCATGTCAAGGAAGAAACAGCAGCACGGCAAGGGCACGGGAGGTTTATTTGGCAGCAATGCCAGTGGCATCGAAAACAACTATAATGAAGGTATGGAAATCGATGAGCATAGCGACATCTGTTTCGATAGTGACGAGGAATCGGCGAAGCAGAGTCATTCTCTAACCATTATTTTGATTGACGAGGGTGAGTGTGTGTGTGTTCTGCATATTTTGGCATGAGTCATAAATTGTCCAAACGATGCTCTCTGACTGCATACATAATTTGTTGAACAATCAAATCCTTTTCTATTTTCAGTGGATCTTATGTTCGAAGAAGACACAGGATTCTGGCTGGCACTCACTCAAGTCAGCCAGAAGGCCAAATGCCCTATCGTCCTGACAGCGAATTCTACACCTCCCGAACTGTCCAATTTTCGGTGTCAGAGCATTTGTTTGAAACGCCCTCCACGCCAAGAATGTGCCATCAGGATGGCACATATTGCAAAGTCAAAAGGCATGCGTTTTAATCACGATGTAAACCTTGACGAGAGATTGGATAGGCTCTCTTTGATCGCAGAAGTTTGTAAATGTGACATGCGGAAGATCCTGAATGAGATGCAGCTGTTCAACTTCACAAAGTCACGGCGACACTCAAGAACAACGAGAATCGACACGAATACATTTGGACTTCAACTAAACAGGGGGTGCTCTACCCCTCATGGTTCAGTGGACGATAGACCGTTGATTCTGAACATGGAGCCCAAATTCATACCCAAGGATAGGCATACTCTAATCAGGATCACTGGCGAGAATTTTTCTTCCGTCGCCTTTCCTGGCCAACACGGAAAGGAGGGATCATCAACTCTTCACATCGGGGGAGATGAGTGCAGCCATTATCGTATCGTTTCTGCCACTGAGATTTTTGCTATTTGTCAGCCTTGCGCCATACCAAAAGGCGTCACGGAGAAAGCCATCTATCAAGATGACTTTGCCAAAAATATCGACTGCCTGACTTGCAAGTTTCTCGAAGTTGCCGTCCGCAAGAAATGCGCGAACGGCCTTGTTCTTCATTCAAGCTCGCTCCTCGGACTAGAAAATGATGACAGTCCAGCATCAAAGAAGTGGAATATTGAGTATGATATTCCGCTCAGGGATGATGCTTGGAGAGAATATGTGTCGAGAGAGGACTTAATTCGCAAATTGAAATCACGAAAAGAGGCGCAGGGAAACTTTTCTGATGAGGAGGAGTTTGAGAACGAACCAGCTCCACAAGAGAGCAATGTTCAAGTTCAATTTAATGAGGGGGGTGAACACAGTCTAGAGATTGAGTGTGAAAGGGATGACGTTGACCCCCAGGCCATGTTGGATGCGGCAATCGCCGGAATGGAAGAATCCGAGAAAACTTCTATGATTCGGCTGTCATCCGACATTGATTTAGTAACGCTGGTAGAATTTAATCATTTTGCTGATGAGGTGCGCCTCCTGAGTGATGCCATTATGTTGGAGGATGCATTCTCGACATTAGCCATTCCTTCGTTAGCTGGGTCAGTTGAAGGTTTTGGATCTGACTTCCTTGAGTCAGCCTCTGCCACAGTCTCATCAGTACCCAAGCTCTGCAAAGGAAAGAATAAGAAGCCGTAAGTTATTGTACACTTTTTTCGGCGAAAGCACTCCTTGGACTCAGCTCAAAACCACTTCGTTATATTTTTGATTCTACAGGCCAAGCTTCGAAGCGCTTTATTCATCAGGTATGAATGAATCGGGATTTTTCTTCGGCAATACTGATTCTTATGTCACCTACCCGATTACGAGAAGGGACCGCCAGCTCCTGTCGTACTCTGAACTCCACTCTCGTGGACTTGGCTTCCTGGATAATAGTGGTTGTTCGTTTGAAGAGCATTCATCCGATAATTCAAAGAGTGGCATGGACGATGAAGAAACAGAGTCATCATTCCTTCAATTGCAAACATGTGCCCGTTTGGAAGATGACAGCTTGCTGAACCCGCAGGTGCCCCAATCATTTCTGTCGCTGCCATCGCTACTGAAACAGGGTCTTGGTGTCACTCGTAATCACGGCTTAACCATGGATCCAACGCCATTACTGCGATCAAGGAGAAGCCAAATTGCCACGAATGCTCTTGGTGTCATGCATTCTGCAGTGGCAAATTGTGACTTGTGGTAAGTCTCCAATCATCATTTGTGGCCTTTTTATCCACCGGCTTCTGTCGTTCCTTACTAATTGGTATCACATGTGAACAATCGCATTGTTCAGGTACACTGGACTCCGTCATGACGATAGTGACGAGGCCGTGCAAAAGAAACACGTCTGGCGGAGAGATTCAATCTTAGATCATCCATTGTCTCTAGACTATTTGCCATACCTCCGAGCGATTGCTCACCACGAAAGAACAATTCGCAGAAAAGTCGAAGATATGATGACAGAGAATGGGGACGCATCGAGAAGCGGGAGAAGGACCCGGACAAGCCGCAAAAATATCCACCGACACTATTTGGACGAGTGCGCTGGTGGACAAGATAAAACAATCGAAGGGAAAGCGCTAGAATTGGCTGACAAATACATGATTGTGGAGTAAACATCTTGACAATGTCGGATGGTCTCGTCTATGAATTGCATGCTAACATTATCGTTCTCTTCGCCATCGAAGGTAATTATTTCATAATATTCAAACCCCCGGTGATGCCGACCAAGCGATCAATCCAATAAAATCATAAGTACACCACCTAGTCGGTGACTAAACCCCGCAAGAAGCATCTCATTATGAATTCCATGTAGTAGCGATCGCTTCGATGAGAGATTCCTGAGACGACGCTGCCACCGTCCATTGATCCTTCGCCTCCACGTTGCATTTTGTCTCATCCGCGACCACCAAGGGCCTCTCATCAATTCCGCTGAACGCTGCGTGGGGAGCGCCAAGCCCCATCTGATGCAGCGATGTGGCCAACAACATCGCCACGCCGCGACTCGTGCCCTCCTCGGCGGAATCGCCGTCTACGATGACATCCATGTTCGAGCAATCGGCCAACATTTGCCTCCAGAGGGCATTGCGCTCCAGGGCGGCGCCGCTCGCGACCAGGACATTCTTGACGTCGCCACAGAATTCGCCCGCGCCTTCCGCCCGCCGCGAGGCGCACGCCTCGCTAATCAATCGCAGCACCCGGCCGAGTCTCAGAACGACCGATTCGAGGCATGCGTACATAACGTCGTTCGACGTGGTATCTCGCGTCAGGCCCGAGATACAGGCCTGGGCGCCGGCCCGAAAGCCGGTGCTCCTCTCGCCGCTCAGGAATGGGATCATTGTGACGTCGCAGCCGCGCTTGCGTTTCCCGCAGCGCTGGTTATACATGTCGGTCACTCGCGCCATGCAAGCGTCGAAGGATTCGGGTGATTCCAGATTCAACAGAGATCGAGCCCATTCCACGACGCTGCCACCGTCTGTGAGGGCTCCACCCAGGAGGATGGTATCACGATTGACCCTGTAACAGAATAGCCCCGGAGGGATGCGAATATGATCGGACGACAATGTCTTCGATAGGGGCAGACACACCCTCGCCGCCGCCGACGTCCCGATGGTCACGGCGATGCGCTGCTGCCGTCCTTGTTGGCCACCACCGCATTTGCTCCCGACGTTGGCCGCGGCGCCGTCGCCGATGCCGAGGAACATACTCAGCATATGCGATCGGAACTCCGGCCATCTCTCCCAGTAGGCATTGGCGCCACCGTCATTGTTGTACCTTGGGATGCCCTCCCTGAGGAAGGGAAGCGGCGCGTCGAAGTCCATCAACGGCGGGAGGAGTTCTATGTCGTCCAGGTAAGCCTCGTCGCCCTCCTCGAGCGGTTCTACGTACTGTGTGACGCCGGGACACGTCTCCACGAGGAGCAGCGCCTCGTGGTCCCAGGAGCAGGTGCGGAAGTCGAGCATGCCCGTCCAGCTGGCCTCGCTGTAGGAGATGGGCATCTGCACGCACGGCTTGCCGGACCAGCGGTGGAGGCAGATGGTCGACAGCGTCTGCCACCTCTCGATCCTCTCGGCGAGGTGTCGGTTCTCCTCCTTGGCGTAGAATGCGCGAAGCTGGGGGAGCGCGTAAGAGGCGTGGAGCGGCGCGCCGGTGCGTTGGTACATCGCATCTAGCTTCTCCTGTCCCAATTCCCTGTGAAACAATAACGGCATCATGAACGAGTCAGTCGACCATTTTTAGTGAAGGAAAAAGGAGGTGTGCAAAATCCAATTAAATGTAAGTACTCACGCTCTCAATTTCTCGCATTCCTCGACGACGTCTGCCCGATTGCAAGCGTAGCTGCAAGTGGCCACCTCCCCGACGGGATCGCCGTCAATGTCGACTGCGACGAGGTTCATCACGAACGTCGAGAAGCCCACCGCTACAACGCGATAATACTCGCCCCCGCCTGATGAGGGGTCGGGATGCACGATCCGGCGCAGCGAGCGCAGCGTCTCGTCGACGCAGGTGTCGATGGCGTCCAGGACGTCATACACGCGTATGTGGCCAGTGCTGGGGATCACAGCGGCCAGGGGGACGGAGTGTCCGATCCCCCTCAGAGCCTCCACGAGCTGTGGGTGCGGCGTCGTTGCCGTCGTCCTGCCGTCGCCGCCGCCAGGAGCGACGTCGACGTCGACTACGTTGTCGTTTTTGTAGTTGATGTCGAGCGGCGGCGAGATACGCGTGTTGTGGGATTTCACCACGCCACGATACTCGTGCGCGTTGCATCGTATCGATGAGCTTCCGGCGTCGACGACGAGGATGATGGATTTCATGTTGTTGATTCCGGTCGAGGTCGTCCCAGTTTTTTGTGGTGTTGTTTGCAGGAAGTAAGATATCAGAACAAATTTCGGAACATCGAATGGAAGGCGATAGGCTTCTCAAAGTTCACACCTACAAATATTCACACCTCACGAATACTTTCCCAAACAAATTTTTCCCAATACTAGAATTCTTTCCGAAACAATATTTGGAACAGACATTTCGGAATGACCTCCCCCACACCTACAATGACCTCTCTCACACCTACAAAAATTCACACCTCCCGACCTCTCCAAAAATACACAAAATAAGTTTCACACGCACAATCTCCCACGACAATAAAAATAATAAAATCTCCCACAACACAATCACATTCCCCCTCACAACGCTCCATCATCACAACAACATGACCACCACTCCCACCACACTCGCTGGCACGACCCCTCCTACCGCCGTTGATAACAATAACCCCCCCACCGTCATCCCAACCATCACCACCACCACCGCCACTCCCACCATGATCGATGGCACGACACTCCCTCCCGATATCTATAACAACGCTCGTCCCTCCACCATCAACGCGAACACCACTCTTCACACCCCCACCGGCACTCCCACCACCGACCACGTTTCCATCCTATCCATGCTCCTTGCTTCCCATCCTGGCCTTGCCTCCGCCTTCACCGAACTGATCAACCAGCATGCCGAATCGACCTCCGCAACCCCCGCCTACCAACACACCGCATTGGCCTCCGTCACCCCCGCAGGCATTCTGGCACTCAGCAAATCACCAAGTTTCCGAACAACTCAGGCACTTCGATCAATATTGTCTCCAAGTATGGTCAGATCACGATGACCACGCTCCAAACCGAGTGCGAAACTTTCTGCCTGTCCACCGGACCTCGCTACACGGAATAAGGTTCGCAGAACAACCAGATGATAGCCAAGTGCATTATGAGCACACTCTCCGCGAGCGCAAGTGCTCGTCTCTTACCTTTCAGAAACAAGACCAAACACAACAACGTGGTGTACGCCCCGTTGCTGCACAAGAAAGTCATGGCCCTTGCAACCATCAACTCTGTTGCCACCACGAAAACCCTACGCTCCAATCTGAGGGAGATTACTATGTATTGCACCACAGTCAAAGGCAATATCGAACTCCTTCACTCCTACTTCGACACCAACTACTCCCAGATCATCGCTCGTGGCGCTACTGTCGACGATCCCGTCGACGTTCTTTTCACTGCCTAATCCGTGGTCCCTTGCGCTCTTTTTCGGTTGTACATCAAAAACAAAGCGGACCAGTACACCAACGGAACAGCTACCTTCACACACAATGAACTCATCCTTCTTGCCACCAACAAGTTCAACTTGCTCGTGCAAACTGGAGAGTGGGGCGCTCAGACGCTCGAAGAAGAGAAAATCGTCGCGATGCAGGCGGAGCTCACGGCTCTCAAAGGTCAATTCACTCTGGGCCCCAAACTTAGGGCCGCAGCTGGCAACAACGGTGGTGCCAAGAAGGACGATGATAAAAAGGGTGATCAAGGCGGCAAGAAGAAGAACAAGAAAAACACTGCAAACAAACGTAAGCAGAAAGAGGATGAGAAATGGCAACGTGTGCCGCCCAAGGACGGCGAATCTCACGAAAAGAAAGTCAAGGATCGCACTTTCTGTTGGTGCAAGCATCATATGTGCTGGGGCGGTCACAAAGAAAAGGAATGTAAGAAAGGCTTGGAACGCACGGCTGCTCAGCAAAACGACGGCCGTTCTACTTACGCGGCCTCCGCTAAGTTGCAATGCATGTTGGCGGATGAATGACTCGTCCGACCGACATGGACTTGGTGGACCACATACTGGTTACTATCCATGGCCGAGGCTACCATCAACGATGTACAACAAGCGCTGACCTACATCCTCCTCCCACTTCTCCCTTTTATCTTCAAATGGTTTGGATCTCTCCTCACGACTACTGCCACTCAACTCTACGACTGTCAACTGTCGAACCAACTTCACCTCCCGCTTCGCCATTTTCCCGTTAAACACTGCAAGAAGAAACTCTCCACGAGGTCTCTTTTGCTGGCAAAGCGTGCATCGAGACACACAATAAGCAATGTCTCCACCCCACGATCACTCGTGGCGCTCCGTTACCTCCTCCCGTCGGCTATCTTAGCCTACAAAGCTGGTTGTCAAATCGAGCGGTTGCTTTCAGTCTTCACTCGAAGACTACATCGTCCTCACATGCTCCAACGAATCGCATATCAGTCCGAGAGGGGGTATTCCAACCTTTCAATGATGCGTTTTGACACTGACTCCTTTCTCATCGGCGTCGATTCCTTTGCCTCAGTCACAATGGCAACGCGACCCGAACAGTTCGAAAACCTCATTTACAACACAGGCCAGTCCGTGCAGGGAATTGAGGGCGGCCTCCCCATCAAAGGATATGGGACCTTCATTTTCAACATTGAAGACAACGAAGGCACAGTGCATCACATCAGGATAGCATGTACGTCCCTGACCTCAAGTTTTGTCTCCTCTCCCCGCAACATTGGGCAAAAAAAGCCCACGACAGTGCTCGAGGAACAAGGATGGAAACTGACGCTGACGGCGTCTTTCTCATCTGGGGCCACGTAGGTTATCGGCACACAATTCCTCACAGTCGCGACACGAACACTCCTGGTTTTTGCACAGCTCCAACCACGTCAACATATCGCGCCTTCTCCGCACACATCGAAGCAATGAAAGCCAATTTCCACCGCCAAGAACACGTCATCCAGCTCCCTGGACGTTGTCGCTTAATGCACGACGAAGATGAGTTCCTTGCCGAAGAGAACATTCTCCTCAGCAACGATTACAAGAAGACAGACTTTTGGCGACTGAGGGAGCCAGCCACGACGATGAGACAATCAAAGCCGGCAATGTCCACACGGACACGTCAGACGAGGACAAACAGGAAACAGAGACCACACAAATTGGTCCCCTCACTTTCAATCCCTCTCCCCAGCTGGAGGATGACGAGCAACATCAGCATGTTGTGACTGACGACCAAGCCGATATAATGCGCTGACATCATCGACTTGGCCACCTCTCCTTCGCGAAGCTCAAGAAATTAGCCATCCTTTTCGAGATCCCTAAGCGACTTGCCAAGGTCAAGGTCAAGCCTCCTGTATGTGCTGGCTGTCTTTTTGGAGCGATGACCAATTCCCCTGGTGGGGAAATGAAGGAGCATCCGATCACACTGTGTTCGAGGGGACTGCGCCCGGACAAATCGTCAGTGTCGATCAAATGATCTCAACTCAAATGGGCTTCATTGCTCAACTTAAGGGTGCACTTACCAAGAAGCGATACACCGCTGCCACGGTTTTCACCGATCACTACTCCCGTTTGCAGTACATCCATCTGATGACTCGTCTCACTTCACAGGAGACTATCGACACCAAGCGAGCCTTCGAGCACTTTGCCGATCAACACGGCGTCAAAATACTGTATTAACATTGCGACAATGGTCAATTTGCCAACAACGACTTCAAAACTGCATGTTCGAGCGCAAATCAACGGCTCACCTTCTGCGGCGTCAACGCCCATTTCCAAAATGGGATCGCTGAGAAGGCCATTCGGGACCTCCGCGAGAGTGCGAGGAAACAGTTGCGCTAGCGGCCATCCACTTGGCCCTCTGGCCATATGCTTTGAGATACCCGACGTACCTCCACAACACCCTGCCTGTTTTGGACGATGGCACCTCCAGACTCGAGATGTTCAGCTCAATCAGAGTTGGCATGAAGTTAGGAAACATGCATACCTTCGGATGCCCTGTGTTCGCCCTCCAAAACAAGCTATCCTCCGGGGAAACAATTCCCCACTGGTCCCCACGGGCTAGGCTGGGAATAAATTTGGGTCCAAG